>JACXGM010012140.1:0-24289 GCA_016801145.1 Umbra pygmaea
GGCGCGCGCCGGAAGGCGGTAGCCAATTGAGAAAATGCCGCCTCAAATTCGTGCCGCCCTAGGCGGCTGCCTAATCTTGCCTAATGGGCGGGCCGGCCCTGAGTGTTGGTCAGTGACTCCGACGTATAGTGACTTTGACGTACTTAAAATGGTCAAAGGGGCCTCCAACCAAATTTTGCATAGGGCCCCCAAAGGTCTATGGCCGGCTCTGGACTCACTTATAATAAAACTGTATGCCATTTCTTGATATTTAAAAAATATGATAAGGGGTCTAGCGATAGATGGGTAAACAACCCAAACTGTGATGTATGTCAACATGCAGCACTTTTACGGAAAAGCCCTTGCATGGCGACGTACACAGTGACGTAATGATGTCGTTCACTGGGCTCTCTAGCATGTGGAAAAACAAACAGGGTCTGAGAAGGTTCACAAATTGAACCAACTCTGAACCAGCACCAGTTCAGAACCAGAGCCAGCATTGGTCGAAAAGGGGTAAATGTACCAAATGGAAGCAAATCTTTTTGTTACACAGTGCATTCATGAATACACCACCTATACAAGCTGTTCTGTAACATTTGTCACTGTTTGTGGTTCCCATATGGCTCCTTACTGTGTGGCCCTCCAGTTCATGGGTTCTTTCTGTGTGTCCGTCTGCAGCGTGTCTGAGTCTGTGCAGCCCGGACTCCTCCCTCCAGACTCCAGGTGATGCCCCACTGTGGTGTCTGCAGGGCTCGCTGTGTGTTTGTGTGTTGTGGACATGTGTTGGAGGCCTATTTGATTAATTTATTAAACATAGTCCAAACCAAGGCGCCTACATTTTGGCTGGAAGGTGAAAACAAACAGAATTATACCCTCCCCATCGGATATAGTCCAAAAATCTGGATAAGTTGGCACTTATTGTCAATTGAAACTATCTACTAGGGCTGTAACGATACACCAAACCCACGATTCGGTTCGTATCACGTTTTTTTTACCCACTGTTCGATTCAAACCTCTTTTGGGGGGGTTGGAGGAGAGACAAATAGATATTTTGAGAGAACATATTTTATTAGATAAAATTTGAAAAAATGTTAAAAGAACAATATTAAACTGATGGTTTTGAGTAATAACCCTAGGGTCCTTTGCACCTTGACCTCGAGCCAAACAACCCCCTATAAGCTTGTTTTCCGTTGTTTAAAACATTGGTCGAGTTAGCGCTATCAGCTGAATGGCTTAGTGCAGGCGCCAATGAAACCAAGGGTGTATCTCGTAAATAACCCCACTAAATAATGCCTGGAATGTTACCAAACTTTTACAGTAGTACAAATAGACTTTGTACTTACAAACTTTCCAATGCCTCATTTTATAAGTACACCAGAAGTATATTTAAATAACACTTGCCTGATTGGTGCTACTCTCGGCTGCTAAGAAATACTTGTTGTTTTCTTTGCATGATCTCGCGGTAGCAGCGGAGATTAGCAGTAGCACTACACGATAGCAGTATCAGTAGCACTACACGATTGCCATCCTTGTTCACCACTGGGTAGCCGAAATGTTGCCATACTGCTGACTTAAATGCATTGGGAGGGTTTGCAATTTCTGGGTCGGTTGCAAGGTTTCCTCACGTTTTTCAAGTAGCTCAACTTTTCCAGGCAGGCGTCACATGATTGGAAAGGTAGTCACATGACACGTAATTGCAGGATGCCTACAGGTAAAATTAAATAATTTATCCTCAACTAGTTTTGTATTTTATAATGTTAACTTGAAATAGAACTAATAGTGATTAAAAGATGTGGTAGCATTGGATCTGGACAGGAAGGATAACTGAACTGTTGAAAGGGGTGTGTCGCGATTCTGCCTTTTCACACTGCGACACAGGTTCCTGGATCTGATTGTCGCGATTTCAGTTTCATACCGCATATCGTCACAGTTCTACTTTCCTGTCATGTTGCAGAGACTCCAATGGGCTGTGGAGTTGAAGATCATAACCTTAATCCCAGACAATCATGTCAAGCCCTCTGCGTTGTGCCTTTAACCAATGTTCATTTATGTCATTCAGTTAGCGTTCAGATGTCAGTGCTCCCTGAATGAGTTGCACAAGCTCCATAATCTAAGCTCACTATACTTCCTCTCCTGTGATTTCTGGCCATTTCTGTTGGTCTGCTTGTTGTTAAAGAATTTGCTACCCTGGAAATCCAGAGTTCTCGCGGGAGCACAATTTGAATTTGTCTCAGGAAGTTACTCTGGCACCGAGTAATTCTGCTCATTAACTATGCCCTTGTATCTGAGCTGCACCAATCACATCGGTGTATCTGATATAGGCGTGCCAGAGGAGTGTTAAACAGATGACGACACGACAGCTCTGCGACCTCGAAGTCATTAGTAAACATTGTAAGATGGCTATGGATTAACACCAGTTGTTTAAAACGATTTGGGCCACTACTGAACGAGTTAGACTTGGCTTTTTGTCTAAAAGAGGAACAAAAGACGGGGCTCGAATCGTTCCTTTTTTAATAAAAGGACGTTTTTGCTGTTTTGCGACCTCATACGGCAAGAGTTTTATCTACCAGTTAGCTCCGTCATATGGTTAGTGAAAACCCACTGGTGATAGGTCGTAGTGTTATCCAATTGCGTACAGTGAGATTTTCAAATGCATGCTTGGTCCCGCCCCTCGAGTTGAGTCATTTACATTACTCGAACCCAGACCCTTAATAGTTTGCATTGTCCACCAGGTTTTTACAAGTGTTTGGTGATTTGCTAGCCAGTTGATTACTGTTAACTGCTACTACATAGTTTTGCTAGCTACGAAGGACCTTTGCTATAACGGAGGGCTTTTAAAGTTTTTTTTTAAGGCTTGTGAATGGACCTCATCCATTCTGCACATACTATTAGACACTGTGCTAGTTCTATGATTTCAGGGCAGCGGAAAGGTAAAGATTCTGTCTGTCCATATGCCTACCTAGGTTGTTACACATTTGCCGCTATGGATTCAGTTGTCTAACTGCTCAACATCTACATTGCAGCACCGCTTATTCTGTGGTCTGCTTTCACCATTTCTGAAAATTGCATGTCCTCCCCGAGTCCTTTGCATGTTCTGTCTATAGAACGTAGGTTTGTATTTCAACTCCCCTGTGTGTCACTCATTGATCTGCACATTTTGAGGTGAATACTAGTTTGAGCAAGATGATGCACAGAATTCTTAGTTTAGGTCACCAAGTGGGCAGTCACACCATTTTCGTGCATGGCCTCTTTGTAGATGGGCAGTTCTGCACAGGGCGAGCACAATTCAAGTGGATACCAGAATAAGCGCCATGTTGTCATCTCAAAGGTGTGCATGCTGTCTTGGCACTGTTCTCAAACTGATTTGATGGGCGTCTCCTCTGTTGGCAGGCGTCGTCCTGGGAACTCGTATGGCAGCTCACCAGAGAACATGGAGACTCCCTCCGGGGTGTGTGCCGATGTCCGCGTTCCCGCAACGGCCCTCCATGTATTTGTAAGTATGTTGTAGGTGCATCGTAACTTGCGAGGCAGGCTCTCTCACACACATGCACTAATGTAGAATTTGAGAAGGTCAATGATGAGAAGTAAAAGGTCTGATTGCCAAAATCCTTTCCCATCGTCCCTTTGACTCCCAGCAGCCCTTGCTCTGCTCCTAGCATGCTCTAGTTGTGCACTGTTAGCCCCAGGGGCTGCTGACAGAGAGGATGAACTCATTCTGTGTCCTAACAGATTAAGGTGTCACAGATCATGTACATCCAACATGACCAAAACCCAAGGAGGATCAGGCTTTGGGATTGGATAGGGAAATGATCTCAAGTTTTCAAGCTGAGACCT
Organism: Umbra pygmaea; assembly: GCA_016801145.1. Classification (NCBI taxonomy): domain Eukaryota; kingdom Metazoa; phylum Chordata; class Actinopteri; order Esociformes; family Umbridae; genus Umbra; species Umbra pygmaea. The sequence continues at coordinate 3,814 of JACXGM010012140.1, forward strand.
TTTAATTTAAGAGATTGCAGGCAATAGATAAATAAAACCTATTAATGGGTTTGCAAAGCGGCTTACTAATGAATTTCATGCAGAGTTTAAAGAAAAACAACTTGTCCCTTTTACCCTTTTCTATTGAATATGCACCGAACATAATTTGTCATCAGATATATCAGAATATTGTGTTCTTTAGCCTAGCTATTTCTGCATTGGAACCATGGCATAAAATGAACACCCCTCAACTGCCAAATGTGGGTAGATTCTGCTGTTGGCAGGATAACTATTTATACAGGGTTTTGTAGAGTGCAGGAGCCTTACTGAGTTTTTGGGACAATACTCAGTTTGTGTCTGTGGTTTGATGTGTCGCACACAATCTACTGATGTTTTGAACATTTCTGATGTTTAGTTGTATAATAATTTATCACTATTTTAACCACACATGGTGGTGTTAACTTTAAGCCTATTGTAGCATACTTAAGTGGAGCATTAAAGTTAAATTCCAGCACATTATCTTGAAATTAAGGTACTTTTTGATTTGTTTAATATTAACATGTTTGAGTTTAAACTGCATTTGTAGGCGAGTAGGCCTGATTTCTACCCTCTAGTCTTATTCAAGTTGCGAGTGGCAGAAATTCTAGCACAAACTCACAATGACTCTGTATCCACCAGCCCTTAAACTGGCAGCTTTTTATGTTTATTCCCTTTTTCATATAGTTTGTCCTTGTTCAAGTACCAGGATTTCTCAGGAATTTAGCAATACAAAGCAAATATGAATTTTGTCCTAGTTAAACTTCACAAAGCATCACAGCAGATTTTAATATGTGTTGTGTACAAAACAAAAAACTGGTGGGGGGGTGTTGGCTGGTAAAATTCTAATGGCTGGTAGATGTTTAAATCTACCTACCACAGTGGATGTAGAACAAAAAGGTTAATTCTATGCCATGATTGGCCCCCACATACAAGGCCTCCATTGCAAAGTATTGAGATCTCTATTTGTCTGTCTGTGTGTTCGTGGCATTTTGTTCAGGATGCCCATGATGGGGAGGTGAACGCGGTGCGTTTCAGCCCAGGCTCCCGGCTCCTGGCCACCGGTGGGATGGACCGCAGGGTGAAACTCTGGGAGGTCGTCTCCGGTACTTGTGTTGCCTCGCTTAAAATACCCTCTATTTTATCTTTGTTTACTGACATGGGTTTGTGATTTCCTTTTTCAGTCAATTATTCTAGCAGATAACAGGTCTGTGTATGTAACATTAAAGGTCAATGATGAGTAGTAAAAGGTCTGATTGCCCAAGTCCCTTTTCGTTGCCCTGTGTGCTCCCAGTTGCCCCTGCTCTACTCCCAGCATGCTGTAGTCATGCATCGTTGGCCCCAGGGGCTGCTGACAAAATGGATGACCTCACATCCTGTGTCCCCGAGACTAAGGTGTCAAAGATGATGAACATCCAACATAACCAATCAACAAGGAGTATTACTTTGTACGATCGGGATAGGTAGATGATCTCATGTTTTCAAGCTGAGACCTTTGAAAGCCTTATCGATGCGAAAATGCATATTAGGTAGACTGGAGATTTTCTGCAGAGTGACAACACAACTACATTCTATCACTTTCAATGATCAGCTTCCAAAGTTGTGGAACAAATTTATTATTGATTTAAAAAATATGGGACAATGATTTCCTACATTTTAAGGGCATGTTTAAAAAAACTTAAATTTCAGCGAGGACATGACAAGTTTTGGTGCCACAGTGTTTGTCAATGGATACATGTTGGTCCATCTTTAATATAGTTCATTTTAGGACATGCTCTTTTGTGATACAAAGCACTCCACACTGTAGGGAAAAATTATTCGATGTACATAGCACTTACAGCATTTATAAATTGTTCTGCTTTTATTGTTACATCTCGAATTCGACAGCACCTTTTAACCAAATTATTTCTAATGTAAAGCTTGGATGTCATAAATCTTGTCCCAATTTTTTTCATGTGTGCAGATCGCTGTGAGCCAAAGGGGGCTTTGACTGGCAGCAATGCTGGGATCACCAGTATAGAGTTTGACAGTGCAGTGAGTGTCACATTACTTACTCAACTTCATCGAAAAATGTGTTATTATTTTTATTACATGTTCTGTTCCCCTGTTTTGGAAAATGGTGTGTTGTGTGCAGTCTTAATTTCCCTTATTCAGGTCTTTCGTACGCAGAAGTTTATGGACCCCTGACGATTTTCATTTATACACAGTAATATTTCAGTAGTAAAATTAGGTTTATTGGATGAACAGAGAATTTGCAATATGCATCAAAATAAAATTACAGGTCCCTAAATGTGGGCACCCCAACAGAAATATCACCTGAATATTTAGTTGAGCCTCCTTTAGCAGAAATAACAGCCTCTAGACGCTTCCTATAGCCTGTAATGAGGGTCTTTATTCTGGTTGAAGATATTTTGGATCATTCCTCTTTGCAAAACATCTCCAGTTCAGTTAGGTTTGATGGTTGCCGAGCATGGACAGCTCGCTTCAAGTCACCCCACAGATTTTCAATGATATTCAGGTCTGGGGACTGGATGGCCATTCCAAAACATTGTACTTGTTCCTCTGCATAAATGCCAGAGTGGACTGTAAGCAGTGTTTTGCTTAATAATTTAAGCGTTATTCTCAAGTATCTGCTGATATTGCATGGAATCCATGCAACCCTTAACTTTAACAAGATTACCAGTACCGGCACTGGCCACAGAGCCCCACAGCATGATGGAACCGTCCCAAATTTTACTATGGGTAGCAAGTGTTTGTCTTGGAACTCTGTTATTTTGCCGCCATGCATAATGCCCCTTGTTATGAGCAAATAACTCCATCTTTGTTTCATCAGTCCACAGCACCTTCTAAAATGATGCTGGCTTGTCCAAAGGTGCGTTTGTATACCTCAAGTGACTCGGTTTGTGGTGTGTACAGAAAAGGCTTCTTCCTTATCACTCTCCCATACAGCTAGTACTTGTGCAAAGTGCGCTGAATTGTTGAACAATGCATAGTGACACCATCTGTAGCAAGATGATGTTGTAGGTCTTTGGAGATGGGCTGTTTTTGACCGTTCTCACCATTCGTCGCCTTTGCCTCTCCGATATTTTATTTGGCTTGCCACTTCTGGCCTTAACAAGAACTGTGCCTGTGGTCTTCAATTTCCTCACTATGTTCTTCACAGTGGACACTAACTGCTTAAATCTCTGCAATAGCTTTTTTTAGCCATCCCCTAAACCATAATGTTGAACAATCTTTGTTTTCAGGTCAATTGAGTTGTTTTGAGGCCCCCCATGTTGCCACTCTTTAGAGGAGATTCAAAGAGAAGAAGAACTTGCAATTTGCCACCTTAACCCATCTGTGACAGATCCTGCGTGGCTAAACATTACGTCTCCCGCCGGTTACTGCATTGTGCAAATCAGAACCTCCTGCCGGCTGCTGCGCGATGCAGCGTTTTGTCTTTGTCATCCTTTTCATGATGCATGCAGCATAGAATGCACTGTCATTGATTCAAATAAACTTGATGTTTCTTGTTGATTTTTGAAAGACAACGTGACCACCCAAATGTACTGTGGTTCGTTGAAAATCACATCAATCAGACATACACGTTCATTTGTTTTGGATAATGGCTACAACAGTGGATTATTTTGACAGCGTTTGCATGGAGTTGGAAGATTACCTGCCGCGCAAGGTAAAGCCGTTCACTCACAAACCGTATTTTTACCAATGAGCTTTGGGACATGTTGGTGAAACTAATCAGTACACTGAGCATAATTAATAAATAGCATAATGAATGAATAACATAATAGATAGTAATATAATGATGGCATAATAAATAACAAATATAAATATACAGAAATAATATAATACATATAAATAAATACAATGATGGAAATAAATGTTAAGCTTCTATCTGCCTCGTCCTTTAGCCATCTAGCTCTGAGACTGTTCCCAGTTCCACCACAGGATTTTCCCCACCTCATAAGAGGATTTTGAGAATGTTTTTGAAAAATGTGTTGGTATGTCAGTGCTAAGGGGGTTTTTATAGGTGTTTGTAGCAGGTGTTTTCAGGAGTAAATGGCTAATACCTTTTTTCAAGACTGGATGCACCTGTCTATGAAGTTCAAGGCTTAATGTGCTCACCAAACCAATTGTGGTTTCCAGTGCTAGGTAGTTACAGGTATTCAAATTGACAAAAGTGCCCAAATTTATGCTTCTGTCTAATTTCATTTTGATGCATTTTCTTTAAATCCAATGAACATTTCTCTACTGAAATATTACTATGTTCTTTAGTTATTTGATAGATTAAAATGAAATTGCTGACCAAACACCCAATTGTTTATAAATGAAAATCAGGGAAATTGTTATGGGTGCCTAAAAGTTTGCATACAACTGTACTCTGCAACATGTCTGCTGTAAATTTCCGATCTTAACATAAGTATTTTAAATGTATCCCTGCCCTGTAGTGTAGCCAGTAGATTTGCCTGTGGATGCTTGCAATAGATCTGTCTTATAACCTGGAAATTGTAAAATTGTTTTGAAACAGTCATTTGGAACATATTTTACTGCACTTTCATCCCAACCTGGCTGCACTTTCACTTAGTTGTTTTAACATTGTGTTTGTGTGCCAGGGCTCCTACTTGCTGGCTGCATCCAATGACTTTGCCAGCAGGATCTGGACTGTGGATGACTTAAGGTTGAGGGTAAGTAGGCTTCTTCTATCAGTCCAAATAGAACAGAAGTGTTGTTCTTCCGTTTTGTATGCGTGGAAATTGAATGTGAGGTCTTTATATATAAAATATATATAATTAAAATGTATATATTATATTATGTATATAATATACTGTATATAATATATATTATGTATATAACACATGGTTTGCCACACCAAGCCATGTCAGGATGCTTCTGTCTGTTTTAGATATACACCTACTTAGAATTACATTTAACATTTTTGTCATTTAGCAGATGCTCTTATCCAGAGCCACTTACTGTACATACAGGGAAATTCCCCTGGAGCAACTTAGCTAAAGTGCCTAGATCAAGGGCACAACATTTGGTGCAGTCCGGAATTGAATCTTACCACAATTCGAACTCCCTAACCACTGAGCCATCTGATGTCCAGTATGACATCCTTTCATTGTCAGTGTTTGAGAAACCTTGTGCTGATTGGTCAATGATGTTATGTAAAAGGTCTGATGCCCAGTCCCTCCCCGCCATCCATTGGCTTCCAACAGCCCTTGCTCTACAGCCAGCATGCTCTAGCTGTGCTCTGTTGGTCCCCAGGGGCTGCTGACAAAAGAGGATGACTTCCTATCCTGTGTCTCTAAGAGCTCAGAGTCACATGGATGACTGACATGAAACTGTGCCAATCACCATGAAGTAGCGCTGCAACAATGAATCGATTTCATAGATAAAAATCTAATATTAAAATTGTTGGCAACGCATTTTATAATTGATTTGTTGGGTCTATGTGGTTGCTCGCTGTGTGGTGGAGCTATGTCACTTAAAGAAAAGACATTTTAAACTGTCTGACTAAAGTCTTTGATATTATGGAAGAACTTCACTTTAAATTCAACAAAAAAGTTCTACGTGCAAACTCTAAAATGTAAATGCCATGGCACTGGAGCACCACCATAGAGGGAGTACTTGAAAAGAAAAAAGTTTGGAGTGAAGGGGACTCAACAGCAGGGTAAGTTACTACATATTAGTAGAATGCGTTGCATTTTGAAATGAGGAATAGTTCCTCCCAGAGCAGAGTTCTTATTTATCAAATAGCCAGTGTTTGGTCGCAAAACAAACAATTAATGCGCAACTAATTTAAAACACTAGATCTTACTATTACAGTATTATAACATATGCCAACTTTGTACCCCTTCGGGGATGCTAATTTGTTAAGTAAATCACATAGTGAAACGTTTAAGTTTTTCAACTACTGTTGCGCACAGTAGAAATTCCAAAGTCTGTTTCAAAATAAGTAATTCTAAATCAAAAACAAATGTCAAAATAAGCTTAAACAGGTAAAATGCATAAAGCAACAAAATTACTATACAACAGGCCTTATTATAAGGTTATTTATAACTATGTTCCATAAAAGCTGTTTCTATAATTGTTTTGTAGATAATTAATTTAACAATTAATTTAACATATCATATTTTGCGCCTTAATAAAGAAATTGGAATATATTTTGCACATGTTTATAGCATTTGTCTGTTGTTAAAATTGTCAATTTGGAATAACATGTATATATTTTTTGAGTTAAATATTTGTTAGTCTATCGGATTCATCGATTATGGATGAAATAATTGACAGATTAATCGATTATATAGATAATCGTTAGTTGCAGCCCTACCAGGAAGTACCAGGCTGTGGTACGGGTTGGGTGAGTGATCTGAACTTTCTAACAGAGTATTACTTTAAAACAAATGGTCTTCCTTCTTGACTTCACCTTAACATGGCTGGGTGAAAAACCCCAGGACCCTTTCATTTGGAGACTCCAAGTAGAGTTCCGCTATTTCACAGGAAAGCATTGTGTCCGCTAGGCACAAAACAAATGTAAAGCAGCTCCAGGTAGTCTAACACTTAAAGCATTTGACCGGTAACAGAAATCTTCACATCTTTGAAGCTGTGGTGCACCACAGTCTCCATTACCACCCAAATATGTCCTTTTCCGATACAGATGTATTTGGCTGGTGGTTTATAGGCTTCTGTTCATGTTGTTTTTGGGCTGACCCGCAGCTTCAGAATGGTGACAACCATATGGTGTAAGTTGTTCAAGAATACAGCTTATGGACCCAAAAAGAGCACCTTGATGATTTAAGGTGATAAAGAATATTCTGTTTGCCCCCAGCACACACTCACAGGACACAGTGGAAAGGTGTTAGCGGCCCGCTTCCTCCTAGACAACGCTCGCATTGTGTCCGGGAGCTACGACAGGACCCTGAAACTGTGGGACCTGCGCAGCAAAGTCTGTAAGAGTTCACTTCTCCCCCTCCACTGTTTACACTTCCTTAAATGTTGTCCTTTTATCAGTTGACAGTTGATTTATTTTTATTTAACCTTTTATTTACACAAAATATTCGGAGAACTTGGTCTCTTTCAACTAAGCCCTACAGTACTCAGCATAAGTGAGTACACCCCCTTTGAAAATGTATATTTGTACTGAGTTCTGTGAAGCAGTTGCCATTTGTGGAAGAAGGAAATGCCGTTGTGCTGGTGAGACTTTGCCAGCAAGGATTTTGCATGCCTTTTCCAGCAATACACTTGGCAAACGTTTGGCCATTACCCAACAAAAGTTTTCAGCTGCTTCTAAACACGTCAACCAGGGACTTTGCTCGCTCTGCTGCTCTTTCTTTCCCCGAAACCTGGCTCAGTGAACTCATCTACCTGGGTTTGGTTTAGATCACGCAGAAAAGAGCTATCGGGGAAGATGGGAGGAGGTGTAATCTGCTTCTACATAAATGTATGTTTGTGTACAGATGTCACAGTTCTCAGCAAACACTGCAGACCAAACTTGGAATCACTTTTTTTACAGACTGGAGTGTTTTTGAAGAAGACAGGTGACCTGGACAAACTGACAATGTGACATTCTACATTAGTTTTTCTGAAGGGGTGTGTGTGCCAACAAAGACTTTCCGCGTCTTTAACAACAACAAAACTAAAGTGGCAAAATGTCGGTGAAGCACCAGGCCCTGATGTAACAGCCTCCTGTCTCAGGGCCTGTGCTGTCCAGCTAGCACCAATGTTCACACACACATTCAACAGATCATTGGAGCATTGAGAAGTCCCCACATGCTTCAAAAGCTGCACCATCATCCCAGTCCCCAAGAAACCCTCCATCACTGGACTGAATGACTATAGACCTTTGGCCTTGACTTCAGTCACCATGAAGTCCTTTGAATGTGTGGTGCTGACCCACCTTAGAAAAATCACAGGTCTCCAGCTTGACCCCCTGCAGTTTGACTACTGGGCAAACAGATCAGTGGAAGATACAGTGAACATGGGGCTGCACCTCATCTTGCAACACCTTGATCAGCCAGGGACTTGCATCAGAATCCTATTTGTGGACGTCAGCTTGGCGTTTAACACTCATACCTGAAATCCTTACCGCCAAACTCTCTCAGCTCCCCATCTCCTGCCATCTGTGAGTGGATTTCCAGCTTCATGAGTTACAGGAGTCCGCATGTGCGGCTGAGAGGTCACATCTGGAACATGGACAATCAGCACTGGTGCACCACAGGGATGTGTCCTTTTCCCACTGCTATTCTCCCTCTACACAAATGACGGTTCCTTCAAGAACCCAGCAGTAAAACACTTAAAATTTGTGAACGACACCACCGTCATTGGGCTCATCCAGGATGGTGATGAGTCTGCATATCTGCAAGTGGTTTATAACTTAATGCTCTGGTGCAGTCAACACAACCTAGAGCTAAACACTAAAGACTGTGCGTTTAGAAAACACCCCCCTAACAAAATCCATCAGCCCAGTGTCAAAGTGGACTTATTCAGGTTTGTTCTGTTTTCATTGATTCCATCACCGTTTGGTTTGGGGCAGCCACAAAACAGGACAAACGCACATTACAACACAAAATTCGGACAGCTGGAGAAATTATTGGTGCCCCCCTGCCCTCCCTCCAGGACTTGAGCATGGGTCGGACCAGGAAGCGGGCAGTGAACACCACCAAAGACCCTACACATCCTGCACACGCTCTATTTAACTTCTTCCCCTCTGCCAGGCATTACAACTCCCTGATCACAAAAACAACCAGACATGAACAGTTTCTTTCTCAATGCCATCACTCCACTGAGCTGCGGATAAGTGGGTCATCCCCGCTTTGGCCACTCACCCTCTTGTCTACACATTACATACTCATCACTACCACATTACATACTCATCACTACCACATTACATACTCATCACTACCACATTACATACTCATCACTACCACATTACATACTCATCACTACCACATTACATACTCATCACTACCACATTACATACTCATCACTACCACATACACTCACCTAACGGATTATTAGGAACACCATACTAATACTGTGTTTGACCCCCTTTCGCCTTCAGAACTGCCTTAATTCTATGTGGCATTGATTCAACAAGGTGCTGAACACATTCTTTAGAAATGTTGGCCCATATTGATAGGATAGCATCTTGCAGTTGATGGAGATTTGTGGGATGCACATCCAGGGCACGAAGCTCCCGTTCCACCACATCCCAAATATGCTCTATTGGGTTGAGGTCTGGTGACTGGGGGCCATTATATTACAGTGAACTTATTGTCATGTTCAAGAAACCGATTTGAAATGATTCGAGCTTTGTGACATGGTGTATTATCCTGCTGGAAGTAGCCATCAGAGGATGGGTATATGGTGGCCGTAAAGGGATGGACATGGTCAGAAACAATGCTCAGGTAGGCCGTGGCATTTAAACGATGCCCAATTGGCAGAAAGGGGCCTAAAATTTGCCAAGAAAACATCCCCCAAACATTACACCACCACCACCAGCCTGCACAGTGGTAACAAGGCAGTATGGATCCATGTTCTCATTCTGTTTATGCCAAATTCTGACTCTACCATCTGAATGTCTCAACAGAAATCGAGACTCCTCAGACCAGGCAACATTTTTCCAGTCTTCAACTGTCAAATTTTGGTGAGCTCTGGCAAATTGTAGCCTCTTTTTCCTATTTGTAGTGGAGATGAGTGGTACCCGGTGGGGTCCTCTGCTGTTGTAGCCCATCCGCCTCAAGGTTGTGCCTGTTGTGGCTTTACAAATGCTTTGCTGCATACCTCGGTTGTAACAAGTGGTTATTTTAGTCAAAGTTGCCCTTCTATCAGCTTGAAGCAGTCGGCCCATTCTCTTCTGACCTCTAGCATCAACAAGGCATTTTCACCCACAGGACTGCCGCATACTGGATGTTTTTCCTTTTTCACACCATTATTTGTAAACCCTAGAAATGGTTGTGCGTAAAAATCCCAGTAACTGAACAGATTGTGAAATACTCAGACCGGCCCGTCTGGCACCAACCATGTCACACAAAAAATTGCTTAATCACATTTCCCATTCTGACATTCAGTTTGGAGTTCAGGAGATTGTCTTGACCATGACCACACCCCTAAATGCATTGAGGCAACTGCCATGTGATTGGTTAGAGCATTGCATTAAGGAGAAATTGAACGGGTGTTCCTAATAATCCTTTAGGTGAGTGTACATCTTGCACACTTATTTGCACTATAACTTCTTGCACATTACATCCCACTCCACGTGTACTTGTCTTGATAATGTCTTATTTGTATATTTGTATTTTTCTATATTGTGCTAATATGTGCCTATATGTATATAGCGTTTTTATGTGTAAACGACTACATGTCTATTTGTTGAATGCATAGTGTTGACACTGAAGTCAAATTCCTTGTGTATGTAAGTATACTTGGCCAGGCATAAATCTGAAATTAACTTTCCGTTTTGTTGTTTTGTACTGACTAATTTCTTATGCAACCAATAAACCAGAGTTGCTGTAATATTTTATTCTGGACGATCCCATGGATAGTATTGATTCTGAAGAGATTGAGACATCTTTTGGGGTGTACTAATTTACGCTGAGAACTGTATGTACAGCAATTTAAACAAAACTGAATTTCCAAAAAACGAATTATCTGCTTACCAGATAATATTGTGTCCATTTTCAGTTTGATAAATAATACCATTTTCCATATTCATTCTAGGTTATAGCAGAATGCTAGGTTGCAGTTCCTCCAGAGTTCCACTGGGGGTGATCGCAGGCGAGTGCTTAATGAATGGGAGTATATTGCTGCGTTCGATTATCTATTTGAGTCGGAGCTCGGAACGTTGCTTGGCAATGCGCACCACATGCCCCCTTTTACTCGGACGTCCAACTTTCCCCACTTAGAACTCAGAGACCAAGCAGGAACACAAAGATGGCTGTGCCCTGTGACTTGTAAACATGAATTGTTTCCATTTTTTATGGACCGCTTTGGTTTTTTAAATGACAATTTCAATCACTCATATTACTGCAAAACGTTACTGCACCCGTATCAGTGCCTTTTGGTATGGGAATCGGTCTTGTTGTGAGTGAAATATTGAGGACTTGTTTCAAACCGGTGTTGCTAACTGTGGCTAGCATTGTAACATAAACTAAAACATGAAATAAAGTGTACATTTTATAAGTTCAAATGGCTGCGTTTCAATAAGGTAAGGTAATGGTCATAATCATAATAAAAAAATGTAATGTAGTCTTTTGGAGTGCCTGGTACTTGGCCAGTGCTACCGCAACAATAGCTTTCTGGGTGGCGTCCATGTTTTTCTCTGACGAGCAAAAAATAATAGAACGCTTGAAGTGTGGGAGTGACATCATATTCGAGTTCCGGGTTGGATCTTTGAGAAAAAAAGAACGCAGCATATGGAACTAAACAGCTAAATTTGTCTCACCTGATTGTCCTACTTCTCATTTTCTCAAGGACGATGTATGTTGTCCTAATTCTAATTTCTCAAGGACAATGTATGTTACAAACCTTATACACGTTACGATAATGTAACTTATGTGCTACTGTGTTAATTGCCAAAAGCCTATCTGAATTTACGGTTTTCACATGGCTGGCAAATGTTGGCTAAATCAGGTAATTTGCGTCGGCTACCACTAGTGGTACAACGAATCGTCATTGATCCGTGATCCATTCGGATCAATATCTTCGGTTCGGCACACACGTGATCCGCGGATTGATTTCTGAAAAAAAAAGTTGTGCGCATGTTCAGTCCGCTCACAGCAGGGTCATGGCGAGTGGAGGAAAGGAGGAGCTTGAACGCCCCGCGTCATTTAAATCCCCTGTATGGGAGCATTTTGGTTTCCCTGTTAAATATAATGATGAAGGAAAGAGGTTAGTGGATATAACCGTGGCAGTGTGTAGGCACTGTGGCACAAGAATGCGATATGACAGTGGAAACACGTCAAGCATGGCCACGCATTTGAAGCGACATCACCCCAGTGTTTCACTTGACAGGAGTGAAAACGAAAGCTGCAAAACAACTGCTTATCACTGTGGCATTTAAGCAATTAATCAGACCGGGCTAAAGCCATCATAAACGCTATCGGTGTGTTTATAGGTGCAGATTTGAGGCCATATTCGGTTTAGCAAAAAGAGGACTTTAAACACATGCTGAAAGTGTTTGAGCCACGTTACGACATCCCATCGCATACGGGACATACTAAAACGCCTAATGTTAAAAAGCTTAATGTGGTTTTAATGTACCTAAACAATGGTCAATCATCACCAAATTTCTCATGGCCATATCTTGTTATGAACACTTAAGCCTGTCAAAATTACTAAACCGAAATCCAACGATTATAGAAGTAATCTCACATTAAAGATTTCTTCTTCATTGGCTCCTATGGCGAGGAAAAGGTTTAACGTGATTTATGGATCCTAAACAACGATCAATATTAACCACATTTCTCTCTCATATTGCTCATCATAACCATTGAAAATTATAAAAACTAACCCAAATATTTTTTTTATTTTGCTGATCCGAAAAATGATCAGATCCGTGACTCTGATCCGAGGAACGATCCGATCCGTGAGTTTTTTTAATCCTTTGCACCCCTAGCTAACACAGATCGCAATGATACGTGTTGGGATGGGGGACTCTTTCGGCATGGTCTTTAAAGCATTAACAAACTTTCTAGCTCATTTATTTGTCAGCTATGTTGTTGATGCCTCGAGAGAAAAAAGGAAGTGACTCAGAGCTTGCCATAAAGCAGTACCTCTGGCCGTGCAAAGTGTATGATGTCATTGACATAAAGGGTTTTTAGAACAAAATATCTAACACCCAGCAGTGTATTTTATTTGCCCCCCCCCCTTTCAAATGAATCATTCAACTTACTAGACAAAAAATGATATCCTTAGAAGTGGATTTTGAGAGGTATAGCTCCATAGACCTCCATTCATTCTGCACTCGCTCATGATGCCCTCCTATGGAACTAGAGTTAAACTGCAGCCAGCTGAGAAGCCGGTAGTTTTGAGTGGCAGTTCTCTCCTTATTAGACATTCTCTGGTTATAGTTTTTGTTGATTTTGTAGTCTTTGGTCAGTTCTGAGTTTCATTGTCTTTGTTCCAGGCATGAAGACGGTATTTGCTGGATCTAGCTGTAATGACATTGTCTGCACAGAACAGTGTGTCATGAGTGGCCATTTTGATAAGAAAGTGCGTTTCTGGGACATCAGGTTTGTGTGGAAACCTTCCTTTGTTTTTTCAATGTCTGCATCTTTTATTTTACAGTCACTCTGTACCCCAGAAAAAAAAAGGAATCAATGTTTTTAAACCAGAAGTTTATTTCTGTGATGCACACAATTGCTGAACAAATTGTAAAGGGAACACAATTAATAATAAATATATACCGTTCAGGAAATATTAGCAAGTGTGTAGAAATTGCAGATCAGGAGCAGTATGCTCAGGTGTTTAATATGGACATAGATTTCAGTCTCTAGCATGGAGATTACCGTTGAAGGCATACACAGACCTAGAAACTCTTGTGTAGTATGAACACAATTCATGGACAAATTACACTGACATGTCAAGATTAACACTGGATTAAAGTTGTGCTTTTGGTTTAAATTATGCTTGATGCCTTGCATTCTTCACTTGCACCGGTCTCGTTTTATTTTCACTTGTGAAATTGCCACGCCAGTGTTTCTGCACTTAGTCTGCTCTGTTATTCCAGTTTCTTTTCCATACTGTACATTATATGCTGTTAGCTTTGTAATGGTACAACATACGAGACAGTTGACTAGCGAGGAAAGTGAATTTCAGGACCTGTTCGTAACATTTATATATGATTTGCCACACCATCCAAAAGGACGTGTTCTGTTCTTAGTTTTTGAGAAACCTTGTGCTGATTGGTCAATGATGTTATGTAAAAGGTCTGATGCCCAGTCCCTCCCCGCCATCCATTGGCTTCCAACAGCCCTTGCTCTACTGCCAGCATGCTCTAGCTGTGCTTTGTTGGTCCCCAGGGGCTGCTGACAAAAGAGGATGACTTCCTATCCTGTGTCTCTAAGAGCTCAGAGTCACATGGATGACTGACATCAAACAGAGCCAATCACTAAGAAGTACCAGGCTATGGTTTGGGGCTGGGCCAGTGATCTCAACTTTCAAACTGAGACCATACAATCTCTTTAAAACATAAATGGTCTTTTGTCTTCACCTTACTGTGGCTGGGTGGAAAAACCCCAGGGCCCAGATATTGCACATGAGAGGATTGTCTGGTAGGCACGAAACAGTTGTTTTAAAAGCAGCTCCAGGCAGTTTACCAGTTGAAGCATCCACCCAGAATTACAATTTTAAGTATTGTTGCCCTATCCCTATGACCCTGTTAAACCTTGCAGTTATTGTTCATAATTTAGAGTCCTTGTTCAGTGAATTTGTTCAAACTTGCTTGTTTTCTGTTTTAGAGCAGAGAGTATAGTTCGGGAGCTGGAGCTCCTTGGTCGAGTTACGTCTCTTGACCTGAACCATGACCGCACTGAGCTGCTGACCTGTTCTCGGGACGACTTGATCAAGATTATCGATCTGCGTAGCAACGCTGTCCGCCAGACATTCAGGTAGCCAGGACTCTTAATACTTTCTACTAACTAATACACCTCAATGGTATCAAGACAAATGAAATGTGTAAAGCTCACTAGTAGGCTACCAGAATGCTGATGTCCTGTTTTTTATAATGTCTTGTGTACATTATTTTGTTTTGCAGTCTTCATTCATAATATTTTTAAACAATTTCAAATTTCAGACAGTATCTTACATACAGGGTCCAATATTACATTTCTTTCTGATTACAGTTGTTCATAATAGCATGGGTTCACCTAGAAAATCAAGTAATACCTGAACTTGCATAGTCTTATGCTTGAAACTCTCAAACGCCTTTTTGCTCTAGATTGTTGGTATTGATGCTGAGTCAGTGTCTAAAGTTGGCTGTTTCAAACCCTTATCGTGCTACTCATTCAAAACAAGTGTATTCTACTTCTAAACAACAATACAACTCATGAAGGTCTAAATTTACAAGTAAGTTGATTGGCAGATTGAAAAAGTAAATTAACATGTGTACAGTACTTGCATAGGTTATATTCTGGTACTTCACAGAATTCCCACACTCTGCTGCAGCATAACCTCTTAAGGATGAGGCTCTGATTGTGAAATTCTGCCTAAAAACATTCCCAAAGTTAACCTCTTACTCTGGATCTGAAGCAAGGAGCAACATGGGGTTGATATTTTTGAGAAGGAAAGACTTTGAATGATTTTGTAAATGTAAAATGCATATAGAATCAATTTACTAAGTGAATCTAACAAAAGATGAAATAATGTTTTTTGTGTTCATTTTTCTACATGTGTCAAAGGCAAAAAAGCCATATATTGAAATGGGAGGCTGAAAACACTTCTAATCATGTCCCCCAGGGGAAGACAACATGTCTAAACACACTTATTCATACAAATGCATTAAAAGTTATAATAACATGCTTGTTTTTTTAATTTGTGCATTTACAATAATACAATAATAAAGAAGTAATAATAATTAATCTAATGTGGAAACAAACCACTGCATTCTAATGTCTGATGTTTAAATGTTTCCAAGCCAATGAAAACAAAGAACAAATGTTTGGATTTTAAATAACAGAGAAATTTAGAATTATCCAAGGCCATGCGGCATAACTTCAAATGTAAACAACTGGATTAGAATAAGACAACTTATTTTATGCAATGTTCTAAAACTGGAATGGCCACTTCATACACAGACCCATCCCCTCCATGCGTGGAGAGCTTGCAGAGTCAATCATCCATTCCGTGTCACTTTTTCTGCAAATCTCTTCCAAAGCATTGATAACATTGAGATTTCTCTCTTGTAAAAGCTTTTAGACCTTTGGGAGGCGTTTAATAAAAGCTTTAAAATGAACCATGTCAAAAACAAATCTGATGGTTCATTATGATTTGATGGATTTACTGTCAATCGAGTGTCGTTCTGGTGAATCAGCACGACCTTGATGTAAATAGACACAGGCTATGGTCGCTTATTATAGTACTGTCATTATGTTTTCCCTGTGTTTAGAAATCTGAATTGTCTGTGAACATCTAGATAGCATGGGGATTCTGAATCGGATAGAATTCAGCGGCTGGAACTAGGCCTGCACGATTCGGGGAAAAATATGAATCAATTCTTTTTGCTTAGTGACAATACACTGACAATATATTCAATCAATTTGTCTACAACTTATTTGTCAATGTTTTTAATAATCAGTTAGCAAAAACGGCACATTTAACATGTTTTTAATATCACATACTCTTATTTCTTTACACACAATACAATTTGGTTACAATTCAGTACCTTTACAATGAATTCACAATGTTTATTGCAATGAATTAAACTAGCACTATTAGTTTGAAATGAAATACCAGAGTTCGTGTTGTGGGCATTATACTGTTGCCAGGCGAACGGGCTCTGGAGTGCATATTTAATCGCTATACCCATATCGTTACAGCCCCAATATTTATTGTGAATGTGTTTCAGATGCAATTTTATCTGAAATGTTTTCTTTACCTAAAACATCATTTTGCCAGTCTGCAAGCACTATTTTATCAAAGTAAATAATCATAGCTGCAGAACATAGCAATAATAGTACTGTTTATCTAAGTTAGCAGAGTTTTGAGGCAGCCTATATGCATTTCTTTTTTTCACAAGGCCCAAGATCCAACCAGAGGGCCCACAACGCTGGCCCATAAACATCAAAGGCTCTGATGCAGCTGCACTTTCCACATTAACATCCATAAAACTTGTTTAACTTCAGAATTTCATTTAACAAGGAAATGCATAAGGATTTGTCTACTGTCTGTTTGGCTACTAATTAAATACAACTCTAAAGAAGTGCTGAATGCATTTCTCCATGAACAGAAAATGCAGGGACAACATTTATTGCGGATGCCTTGTTTTAGTATGAGTTTAGAGACATTTGTAAATGTCAAACTGGTGGCAGTGTTAATGAACACTTCAAATGTTACAATACATGCTTGATAATGCTATTTCTTCTCAAAACAAAATCTAGTTGCGCACTTTGTGTAGGGGTATAACGCTGTGCAATTTTTATGTTGCGATAACCATCAGAATAAATGTCACTGTATAATGGTATTGTGATATTATGGTGTATTGCAAATATTACTAACAGCTACATTTTTTATGTATCAAATGTTTGATAAACACACAGAAACATACACAAGTATGTAGAATCCCTTAATAATTTAGTTCAGGTGCATAAAATCATTTGCACGTGTTTGATCTTGGTGATGGATGGTTGAATAAAAGCATTTATTTTATTGCCTGCAGTTGTGATGCTGTGTAAATGTTGCTGACTCTTAATTGAACATATACAATGGGAATGTTAATTACTTTTTGCAGTTCTGATATTTCTTTAATGCAATTCCTTGAATGAGACATTAGCAAAAGTGTGAACTCTGTTTTAAGACAGAGGTAAACTGTACAACCTTAACCATCACATCCCTTATTTTGTGTCCACATTATTAATTTATTTCACTTTCCATTTCTTTTCTTAGTGCTCAGGGTTTCAAGTGTGGTGCTGACTGGACCAGAGTTACATTCAGGTGAGGGGATGCCTGCTACACCAAGTTGTGTACCGTGCTACCAGCATTTTTAAAATGTATTACTTTTCATTGGAACTTAAGTTGTGAAATGGTTGGCAATATCCTATCCATTGGAGAACTGCTGTGACATGAAGGAAGTGGGCATGTCTATTGCCCTGTGAACATGAGTCTGTACAAGTGAGAGAATGCTGGCTGCTTAGAGACAATGAGAGCGAAGCGCAATAGTCCTTGTGAAAAAGCAGAGTGCTCGTAGGAAAATGTGGAAGTACTTCGCCTACAAGTCTAATGCCCCGGTCAGACCATTTGCAGCAGTGTATCACAGATGCTTAAAATTTTATGTAGCCATGCAACAATTTTGGCATACATGTACTGTACACCAGAATGCGATGGAGGAACACGTTTGTTTGCATTCTCTGCGAGACCTTGTTTGTATGACACATTTGCTGATAGCTACAGAGTGAACAACAAAAATATGGAACTCCCCAGCTTCTCCAAATCCACTCCAAACCTTGGCTGTTGTGCAGCTGGTCGTTGGGGCTAGTCCTACAGGTACATTAGCACGATTACCAATGATTTTCTCACTGTTTAGTGTCACTTTTGAAAGAGGCTGTAATCTCATCTATCTCTGTTACTTATCCACAATTCTCACTCATACTTTTGGGGGAGAACTTGTAATCGGTTGTGTAAGCATTAACCACTAGTAGTATACACAGTTCGATCAGGTGCGGATGTGCAGACTAACCCTGCGTTCACACCTGTTTTTGGGGAAAGCGAAATTGTACTCGTGTTGTTCTCCAGCCTAGAACTCGTTGCTCTATGGGCGTTTCCGTCAATCACTTGATTTATTGATGAAAGTGTTTATTTGTATGTGTTTCTCATTTCTTAAGAAGCTAAATGGCTATTATGTTTGATGTAGTTTAGCTGGTACACACGGCGTGATGTCCTGATTGGTTGATGCTCCGTTGCTTCAGCCAAAAAGTTAAACTATTTAACTTTTTCCCCGCCCTCTCGTTGCAGTCTCTGCTTCCCATGCGTCACTTCATGTGTACTGCTCTTGCTCATCGCTTGGCGCCTCCCAATTTGTCTTGTACCATGAAGAATACATTGAGACTTGTCGCCCTGACGCTTATTACAAATGGCAGGTCTGAAAGCAGGGTCACGTGCCCTGCCACTAGGCATTTCAAAGACTAATTTTGCCTATCAAAATTTTGCCTCCCATTCATTTTCAATTGGGTCATGGGACAGTGCGCGCGGGGCAGTGTGGGATACCTGGCGATGCGAAGCTACTGTTAGAAGCGCCAATAGATAGGATCAATCCTATTCTATGCAAATTTGAGACTAATTTCGCTAGTCAGGGTTGGGCGACAGTCAGAAACGTTCCTCCTGTTCAAATCAGCTTACTTTTGTTAGAAGCTCATTAAGTAAACTGTTCAAAAACATTATGTATTAACAATATAGGCATAAGTATCTGCCTTTCCAATAGGCCATACCATATTAGTCAGAGTCTGGACTAGCCTACTACGCTTAGCTCTGCCTAATAATGAATCACGCTGAAAGCAGGCAGGCATGCATCTATGCTGCACGTGTTTACACTTACATGCATGGTGGGGTTTAAAACATGTCTGCCAAAGTCTAAGCCTGTTTAACATCCAAATACAGTCATTGTACTTCTCAAGAGTTAAAAAAAGTACAAACTAGCTAGATTATCAAAAGGCTTTAGGTGTCATAGACGGGGAAACTTCTGTTGCGCTACTAATGATTGGTACAATCTATGCACCGACCGAAATACTCTGATCTTACAGAGTATCGGAAAATTATTTATCTTTCGGTGCCAAATTTCTGTTCCAAAAGCGTCTGTGAGCAAATAATCATGTATACGACAATTCACCATGACGTCACAACAATAATGGACGTTCTTCCGGGTGGCAAATACCAAAGCGTTCTCGGAGGACAACAAGAGATAATAAGAGGCTTGGACTCGGCCGTAGCCTTATCTAGATTTCTTTTAGTGACTGTTGCTGTTTGACTTACAATATTTTAGGCTATTGTAGATGGTCTATGCCTTTGTTATCTAACTAAAAACACTTTGATCGTGTTTTGTTGCTCAGATCGGACAGACGTGAGATTTTGATGGTGAAATGGACAGCGCGATGTAGCCTAGCGCTACTCAGCTAGGCATTCACTCAAACTAAATACTTTTAATTCAGGCAGTGACTGGCAATGAGTCTTATCTACAAAAGAGACCTTAACTTTACTAATATTAGTCTCGAATTAGTCGAATTTCCCCAGCTGATTTTGTAGATGTACAGTTGAGAATACACAAAGAAGATTTGAAGAGCAAGCAGGGTTGGCGGCAGGAAGGTAAAGGACGGATGAATCAGTGTCAGGAGGATGCTGTTGTACGTGTAGCAGACCCAAGTTTGGATGGACCATAATCTGCTCTAATGAAAACTGCAGTGTGAAAATGTACCACTACAGTTATGTAGGCATCAAAAGAAAGCAGTGGCTATGTGGCAGATGTTGATAATGCAGACATGAATATTTACAGCACTAACAATTTTATAATGTAAATCATTTATTATATTCTATCCTTGCCTCTCATCTGGTAAATAATGTAATTATTTTTTTTGTGCTTTTATTAAATTATTTAAATAGAAAGTAGACTGTTAACTCAACTTGTGCTGAAAAGAGTCAACACTTACCTAATAAATGTTTATTGAATGTTGCAAAACTCTGTGTACCTCTATGCTCCAAGAACAAATGACACCTTACTAGTTAACAAGTGCAGTTTATCCAGTTGTGGTTTAGGCAA
>JACXGM010012141.1:0-24769 GCA_016801145.1 Umbra pygmaea
ATTCCGAATCTTGCCTCTTGCAGAGATGGAGAGCATGAGAAGGAAGTATTTCCAATCCATCAAAACGTTGCTGAAATATTTTGTTCCGATGCTTTTCATGGACTCTATGGGCGTCTCTCTTGACACTAGGCTATGCCTCCATGTCCCCTGATTGCCTGCAAGCTTCTGGACTGTACGGCAATTTCTCTACTGTGCGACAGAAAGTCCCATGGTTATGACACAACAGTTAGCACATTTGCACAAAAATGGCTGCTACAGGGCCATAACGTGGGATAAGGTAATGGAACTTTTTATACGTTGTCCTGTTTCTTTAGAAATAAACAATGGACAAATCAAGTCTTTAAACGCAGCAGATGTAAATTTATTCATTAGAAATAAACAATGGACAAATCAAGTCTTTAAGCGCAGCAGATGTAAATGTATTCACAAGTGACCCTAAAATGAATGGGAGTCTATGAAAAGCTAAGGTGAAGTGATAGCCAGGTAGCATCAGAATCCACCCAGGGCTGCTTCAACTTCCGGGTTCAAACCTACCCCCTTGAGAACTTGCAGCCTACTTCCACATTAAACCAATTTGAGGCAAGTCGTGGGCTCACTATAGTGGCCTGCCTTGTTGGTGAAGAGGAAGTGGAGAGTGCTGGATTTAATTACTTCATTATTCTATTTGGTAAGTCATCAAAATATATTTAATAATTGCTAATATTACAATACTCTCTAACTGAAACTCTCAAACACACTTTACGGCCCCACTGACCGATGTCGCCACCATAAAAACAACAATCGCCATTTTGTTGTGTTCTAATCGATTGACAATGCCAATCAGTTTAATGGCATTTCTATTCATTCTATTTCTATGGTTACAACCATGGCCAGTAATGTCTGTTCTGTTCCATTTTGTTTTGTCTTGTTAACTAAACAAGTACAGTACAAATTTGATGACAAAAAGAAACAACCATAGCCTGCTTAATAACATCATGCATTCAATTCTGATTTCCCAAGCCTATATATTTAATCCAGGCTAGAGTGAAGTTAACAATGACTTGTTAATTATACTTAACATACCTATTATATGACAATTATTCTATGGACTTTATTCTGAATTTACAATGGCAGTCTCAATCTAAATTTAAAACTTTGCATTACATTCATTCACGTATGTCAATTTTGCATATCAGAATACAGATAATTTTAGTAAAGTGAAGTCTGTGTTGGCTTTGGCTGATTAAATGTGTCTGTGTCAGTAAGTGCAGTAACTTGTCTGTGATGTGTGTGAGAGGTCTGTTGTGAGAGTCAATCCATTACCGCATGCCAAATGCAGACATTCCAAGACTGAGTAGAATAGCACAGGCCTACAGCTGCTGTACACAACCAGACCTGCTCTGTGCTGTCTGTCACTAAGACTGCCTGACATTCTAGACCTTTGCTGACTACACTTGCAGCTATGTGTTCTGCCAGAGATGCTTACAAGTCTCTGAGCTAGAGTCCAAGTCAAGTTTCAAGTCTTTCAGCTTGAGTCCAAGACAAGTATCAAGTCTTTCAGCTTGAGTCCAAGTCAAGTCTCAAGTCTTTCAGCTTGAGTCCAAGACAAGTATCAAGTCTTTCAGCTTGAGTCCAAGTCAAGTCTCAAGTCTTTCAGCTTGAGTCCAAGTCAAGTCTCAAGTCTTTTAGCTTGAGGTCAAGTCTCAAGTCTTTCAGCTTGAGGTAAAGTCTCAAGTCTTTCAGCTTGAGGTCAAGTCAAGTCTCAAGTCTTTCAGCTTGAGTCCAAGTCAAGTCTCAAGTCTCTCGTGGTTATAATGAGTGTTGTATCACCTGCTGCGTTCCATCCAGGTTGCTTAGAATACTACATAGCTCCATGCAGGCTGCTTAGAACACTAGCTATATATAAGGAATTAAAAGCACAATATATTATTATCACTCCTATATCTATTAGAGTACAGTATGAGCTTTGCTTAGTTGTTTGCTATATAATCAGTGTAAACAGGCTATTTAATACGATTCCTAAAAATAAAGATTGTTCACAAGTCCCGCATCTTGAGTCCGAGTCGAGTCTGAATCGAGTCTGAAGTCTTTTGATGACAAGTCTCAAATTCAAGTCTGAAGTCACTATGTGTGCAACTTATGCGACTCGAGTCTGAGTCTCAAACTCGAGTCCCCATCTTTTCAAAACACTACTGTTGGTTTAGCTAGTTAAGGGTGACAATATATATATTGTCCACTGCTGAAAGTGCCTACAATGGGAAGGTGAGCATCAGAACTGTAGCCTGAAACTGAATTTTACATTCCACTTCACTCCATTATTCAGTCTGAAGTCGCAGTACTTCCATATTAGCCATTTTCCATGTTGGGCGTTGTCAAAGACCTAGTCCTCATCTCCTAACCAATCATAAAAGTCTTACATCATTGTGACTCAACTATTAACTGGCTAATGTAATGTAAACAAACTACCTAACACCTGTTGATAGCATAGTCACCAACTGTCACAATACTGACCGTTTTTTATAAATAAATGAACGCCTTCAACACGATATCTTGCTGTGGTTTTGGAGCCGTTACTCTCAGGACTTTTTGAAAACAGCTGCAATAGCAACATCCATGCCATCCACTATCGTTGTTTCTTCCTTTGCTAGCATTGCTGCTGTTGTTGGCATCTGTCTCTCAGGCTCAGATTTATTCCATCACACAGTTGTCCAACCCCCTCAGTCAGGTAAATTATGCTGATTGGCTTGTTTGGTGAGACGTAAGGTTCAACTGAAGCAAGTGTTTCAAGCCAGAACCTGAATCGCCCAAACAAAAATAAAAAAGTGCGTTTGGCTTGCGATTCAGGAACTGGAACTAGGGCAATCAGAACTGGACCACGGAGCAATGGAAGTAGGTAGCCTGATCTGATGAATCACATTTTCTCTTACAGCACGTGGATGGCTGGGTGCGTGTACATCACTTACTTGGGGAACACATGGCACCAGGATGCACTATGGGAAGAAAATTTGGGTCCTGCAATTCATGTGGATATTACTTTGACACGTACCACCTACCTAAGCATTGTGGCAGACCATGTACACCCTTTCATTGTAATGGTATTCCCTGATGGCATTTGCCTCTTTCAACAGGATAATGTGCCCTGCCACAAAGCATAAATGTTCCAGGAATGGTTTAAGGAACACAACAAAGAGTTCAATGTGTTGACTTGGCCTCCAAATTCCCCAGATCGCAATCCAATTGAGCATCTGTGGGATGTGCTGGACAAACATGCAAAACAGGTGTTGTCTCAAGCACACCTGATGCAACTAATCAAGGTTTTTCTTAGTTGCACCATGTGTTTGAGGTGGAACACATGAAATACCTAAGCTGGCTAGAGGTTTGTTGAGTGTTACGTTTGACTGCATGTTAGAAACATGGCTAAGACAAAAGAATGATCCAAAAAGTTAAGAGATCATCGCCCTTCACAAACAAGGAACAGGACACAAAGATAGCGAAGGCACTGAATGTTTCCAGAGACACCGTTGGAAGCATAGGTCGCAGGTTCAAAGTTAAGGAAACAGTGGTTACACTACCTGGACAGGGCAGAAAATGAAAGTTGTCAATGGCTGAAACCAGATTTCTGAAATGGCAGGTGTGAAAAGCCCTCAAGTGACTGCAAAAGACCTGCAGCAAGACTTGGTGGCAACTGGCATTGAGGTAGCCATTTTTTTCTCTTATTCCACTAAACCTGCCTTGCCGGCAGCTCCGCAACTCCTTGGACAGATCTGTGGGATCGCACATGGTTCATTCAACCACATGTTGACGAGCCACCAATTTTTTTTCATGCCGCTCTTCCAAAACGGAAGCCTTTAGTCAGATCATGCACGGGATGATTATGTACAGGTTTTGACTTTAACACTTGTCCGCTTGTTCAGGATAAGTAAATGGACAAGTGAATAAGACTATAAATTACCAAGGGCAGAGATTGAGCTAAACAAATTAAACTGTAGTTGGTTACTTGTGATGTCATTTTTTTGCCATGAAAGTGGTGTGTGTGTGACATGTGCCATAGATTTAACATTATGTTCTTAAACACGGTATTGCTATTTAAGTTTGACTAGATGGCTGGCTAACGTTAGCCGTTGTGCAGTCTTCCGGTGGTTACACTGACAGAAGGCTATGTTCACACAGTTCGAGTGCTAAATCACAGTTAATACTTAATCAAAAAAGTAGTTTCAAGTATCACATATACACCGCTTTCCAAATTATTATGCAAATTGGAATTAAGTGTCATTAAATATTTTGTTTTTTAATCAAACTGATGGATGGTATTGTCTCCAGGCTCTTTTGATCACTGAAATCAATCTCAGACACCTGTGATAATCAGTTTGCCAGGTGAGCTTAATTAAAGGAAAACTTCTTAAGAAGGATGTTCCACATTATGAGGAAGGTTACTGCCAGACAAATTCATTGGATTAAGAGAGCAGCTGCTAAAATGCCATTACAAATCAGCAAACATTATTATTTGAAGCTGCTGGTGCCTCTGGAGTCCCGCGAACCTCAAGGTGTAGGATCGTCCAGAGGCTTGCAGTTATGCATAAACTTACTATTCGGCCACCTCTAACCAATGCTCACAAGCAGATAGGGTTGGTATCGTTCGCATTTGACCCGATACTGGTACCAATACTTCTCAATTTCAATATTGTTATTTTCAAACAAACTTTATTTTATTGAAAAACTTTAGCGATAAGATGGCAGTGCATAAAAAAAATGTTATTAAAAGCTTATTGCTTGGTTTGATTACATTTATGCTTGAGGTTGGCTATTTAGCTAAGCTGATACACAGCCAAATACTGTTACGATGAGGAACGTTAAATAACAATTGATATGTCTTAAGTTGTGTGAAAAATACACTAGGAAAATGCTATATGCTAATGATGCTATAATGATAAAGTAATGAGAAAGCCCACTTATCTCCAACAATAATTTATCCAACTATGTTTTAAATTCCTGAACATGACAAAGAAGTTGATGTTGATGCTGCCTCCTTGAAGTTTCGTCCTTGGGGGGCTCAATGTCTTCAGCGCTAGTACCAGCGCTAACAGTAGCTGTGGCTGCAGCTTCTGCGGGCCACTTTGCCTTCAAGTTGTCGAAAACCTTACACGCTTCAGCGTTCAACTGAACTTCAACTATGTTTGTGTCAATAACAGACAAGCTACAGAAGTGAGGTAATCTTGCGAGAGATGCACTCTCAGGTACCAAAATTTGGAACAGTTTGATTTTACGTGAATCAGTACTCCGCAATATGGACGTGATTTGGTCGGTACTGGTAAAAGTACAGGTTTCACTATAGAGCCTGACCGATATATCGATGGGCTGATATTAGGCATTTTCCAAACTATCGGTATCAGCATTTATAATGGCAGTTAAACAAATATTTATAAAATAATATCCTGCCTCTGCTGGACTGGAGCTATTGAGGACTGAATGATTCAGTACACTACCTCATACTGTAAATAGTTTATATTTATATTTATTATTTTTTAGAACTTATAGAACCTAACATAATTGTTTATTAATACTGGTATTGATCCTTTATCGGTCAGGCTTTAGTTCGGTAGCCAACAGAAACGGTTGCAATGGGCCCAGAAATACATGAAGACTAATTGTTAACTAATGAGTGCCGTGCAACCTTGGATGGTCCAGATGGATGGAGTAGGTGATGGTTGGTAAATGGCCACCATGTCCCACTAAGGCTGCGACGTCAGCAAGGAGGTGGCGGAGGCATGTTTCGGATCGGAATCATGAGGAGAGAGCTGGAATGCCCCTTTAGAGGGGGAGAGTGCTGGTATGCCCCTTTAGGGTCCCTGAAGGTGTGAAAATTACCTTGGCAAAGTATATAGATTTTCTGACTGACCAATTTCTTCCATGGTACAAAAAGAAGAACCGTGCCTTCTGTAGCAAAATCATCTTCATGCTTGACAATGACCATCTCATGCTGCAAAGTATACCTCTGGTGTATAGGGTGCTATGGGCATAAAAGGAGAGAAACTCATGGTGTGGCCCCCACTACTCCCCTGACCACAACCCTATTGAGAACATTTGGAGCATCCTTAAGCAAAAGATCTATGAGGGTTGGAGGCAGTTCGCATCAAAACAGCAGCTCTGGGAGGCTTCCGCTATTGGATTTACAGGTGCCCGATCTGAACACAAGGAGTTGCTGGAGAGTGACTAGGCAGGATAGATAATCTGATTTAGGCCTAAAAAAAAGTTTGGTTCCTGTTGGTTGTCATTTAAGGTCATGGGTCGGTAGGGAATTTTTCAGTTGCATTTGCAGTTGAATTTGAGGAAGCCATGTGAAGCATTGTGTTAAGCTATTTCAGTTGTTTTGTTTGATTTGATTTGTTCTTCTTTGCAAACATTTGACAGTCTGTACATTTTGACATAAACCTGATTTGCAATGGGGGTTAAATAATTTTGACTGCAACTTTGTGTGTGTGGGTATATATATATATACAGTTTTGCTCATTATTTTTTATAGTCTGTCAAAAATTGTGAAACTGTTCATGAAAAAAATCAAGGTAAGGGCCTGTTCTTTTTTATTTAAAGGGCTACCAGTGGAGTTTCGGGATCTTTAGTCAAAATAGACCTGACCCTCCCTTCGCCAGCAATACATTTTTCTTTGACCCTCCAAAATGATTGGGAAAAGAGGCATGACCCTCCCCAACAATTTATTGATGCCTGCTGTACTGGTTTGAGCTTGGCAAAGATGTACAGATAGCCACTATTTTTTTACAATCATGACTTAATCTTTGCTTTCTCATCTTACACATCACACTCCACCAAGATGGTGGCCATTTCAGTAGAATTTCTCACTAACATTGTTGTGGAAACACAATAAGCATGGAAACGAAATGCACACATTCTGCATTACTGCATAACTTCAAATACTAAGTTACTCCTCTAGAAAACTAGTATTTACATGAAATTAAACAATTAAACATTGAGACCATTCAATAAAGTACACTGGGTAATAACCAGGGACGTGCACAGACATTTTGGGGGGGGCTCAAGTAAAAAAAAGGCACCCTACACGCGCACAGGAATTTTGGGTTTTCATGAGCTGTATGCCAAAATCATCAGTATTAAAACAATAAATGGCCTGAAATATTTCAGTTGGTGTGCAATGAATCTAAAATATATGAAAGTTAAATTTTTATCATTACATTATGGAAAATAATGAACTTAATCACAATATGCTAATTTCTTGAGAAGGACCTGTATATATAATCTTATAGTACTAAAGTATAAAAAATATTATTTAAAAATATAACACCAGCCAAGAGGGCACTTTTAAGTTTGAGGGGAAAAGGGTTTTGTTTGTGCACGTGCCTGGTAATAACAAATTCAACACATTAACTGGTTGCTATGGACTCGTCACTAGGCTTCCTCAGTCATTGTATATTTTAGCATATAGGTAAAGCTGCCGAAGCTGAACATTATGCAAAACTCAATATCTCAGATGAGCGTCAATTTGGGTGGGGGATGGTGCAATTTTTTTTGTTGGTCAGACCCATCTACTAGCGATGGGGGGCCGAGACTGAGACCTACATGGAAGATATGCACCAAACAAGCCACTTTTAAATTTTGCTGTTTTCATGAATACAAATTTGGGTGACCCCCCACTTAGACTAAAAGATTTTTAGTGACCCTCCTGTCAACAAAGAATAAAAAGAGATGACCCTCCCCTATTTTCCACCGGTGGTCCATTCCATAAATACCGAACAGTCCCTAAGGATAACCTCTGAGCAATTGAGGTTTCAAAGACAACTATGTGATTGAATAGACGTTATTCAAAAATATTTTGCTCAGTGGGTAGTGGGTAGGCAACCGCATCACAAAACTCATCTGTCTGCCATCCAGCCGCACCAATGTTTTTGACCAATTTCCAAATCTTCACCTGCCCGCCATCCGCTGGTAACAATATTTAACAGTGTATATATATTTTCCATTTGTGTGGTTCAACCGCCACCCGCCTGAATTTAATTAAAATGTTATTTTTTGTCACGTCATCCGCCCGATCCACAGTTTATCTGCTGAGTCCGCGGCTGTAACCGCAAACAGCTCATCACTAGTGGGTAGTGATCATGAAGCCATTAATTAATTATGGCATAGTTGGTTGGCTCCTTTGTAAACCATACTGATTACAGAAATCACTCAAATGGCCCTGATCTGGCATTTTTAATTGCAACTATTGTCTGTGTATTAATAGTCAATGAGTTTTTTAAGCTCTCACATGGATGCACTGAGAGGTTAGATACTGAGACAAAAGAATTGTCAAAAGACCAGCATAATAATGTAATGGAATTGCATAAAGTTGGAAAAGGACAACAAAAGGAGAAT
This sequence comes from Umbra pygmaea, assembly GCA_016801145.1. Taxonomy (NCBI): domain Eukaryota; kingdom Metazoa; phylum Chordata; class Actinopteri; order Esociformes; family Umbridae; genus Umbra; species Umbra pygmaea. The sequence continues at coordinate 8,362 of JACXGM010012141.1, forward strand.
ATGGGGGTCTCTTGATTTCAGCCAAAACTGCCAGAAGTATTGTTGGGCATACAAAGAAAAACCCACAGGTAACATCGGGAGACAGAGGCTGCTCTGAAAAAGACTGTGGTTGTTTTAAGGAGCACAAAACGACGATACTTGAACAAACAATAAGGGTACAACCATAAGCGCTATATTTGGAGAGGGGTCAACAAGGCCTATAAATGAAAGGAATACCATCCCCACTGTAAAACAAATAGTTTTGTCTGCTCACTCATGTTTTCTTTAAAAATTGTACATCTATTACCAATTCTCAATTGTGCTACATTTGAGCACAACTGTATAATGTTAAATGCTCAACTGTATAATGCTCAAGGTTAACACCCAACTGAGTTGGGTGAACAAGCTGCAACACAACAGCATCTAGATAACCAGTGTATTTCTCTTCTCTGATCCAAGGTAATCTCCAATCACTTCGTTAACACCCCCTTTCCCTGTGCCCCGCTCCACCCCACCCTGCTGGGATGTCCTCGCTGTCGCCCTCGACCCCCCGGCCTCCATCTGCCCTGGATTCTCTCTCCATGTCGTCCCTCCTGTCTGGGGACCTGGAGGATGAGGCGGGGGCTAGAGCTGGAGAGGATGGTGGCCTGGGCGACCTGGAGGTGAACCCGTACGACGGCCTGCCCTTCTCGTCACACTACTACTCCATGCTCGAGGAGAGAAAGAAGCTCCCCGTGTGGAGCCTCAAGTACCGCCTGTTGGAGCAGCTGGAGACGCACAGCATTGTTGTGGTCAGCGCCCCCAGCGGCTCGGGCAAAAGCACACAGGTATGAGACACACTGTCTACAAGGCTCCACAACACACCCAGGTAGCCATGGGCACACAGGAGCTTTGGTTGGGGAGGGAAACATGGCAAACGGGCAGGTAGACTCAGACAGCCTCCACACTGTCACACAGACAGTAGTATATTGCTCTCCAGAATCATTGGGACAGCATAAGTATTTTATTTATTATTTTATGTCCAAAAGGTTGGATTTTAATTGTTTACTATGAGGTTAAATTATACTGTTAGATTTTCTTTTATTTGAGGGGATATCTGTGTAATTGGTTTCACCATTTTGAAATCACAACACCTTTTATACATATTTCCCCATTTTAGAGCACTGATATGTTGGAACAGATTAAGAGAATATCTAAATGAAGTAAGTTATGATATGGTCACATCCTTGCATGCAGTGACTGCCTGAAAGCTGTGACCCAATGACCCCTTCAGACATGGGCTCTACCAGGGCTGAACTGCAGCTATCTTTGTTTTTAAGGCTGTTAGTGTCCCCTTCAGCACATATTAAGGCTTGTGCAATGTAACTAAGGACTTGGATCATCCAAGTTGTTCTACTTTTCTGCCCTGAACATAACTCCCTAGTTACTATGGCGGTATATTTGGGGTCATTGTCTTGCTGTATGATTCTGAGAGAATTTGCTTGTACTTAAGCGGACAAGACTTTACGCTTCAAAGTTATTTCTGCTGCTACGGTCAGCAGTCACATTAAAGCTAAACAATGACAAAAGTCAATCATTTTTCTGTGTTCCAAAATCGCTTGAAGTAATTATTTGACTGTCTCTCTCATCAGGCAGGCTCAGGGAGTTCAGGGTCAAGCTAGCGCTCATTCTACGTAAATAGTTAATATGGCTCTGTCCCCACTAATGCGCTAGTCTGGTATTGGCTGGAATATCCATCCACACGTACCTCATGTACAATGTGTTGGATATGTCCGTTTTTTGTCTCCATTATGGCAACTGTTTTTTATTCATCTACAGTTCAAATATTCTTTCGCCTACTAGGAAATTCACCAGTGATTTTCTTATTCGTTTTTATTAATAAATGTAAGTGTTCTACTACTGCTTTTGTAACCTTAGAGAAATTAAGCATCTCTTTGTCCTAATCTGTCTGTCTCCATTGTCCTACATGTAGGTGCCCCAGTGGTGTCTTGAGTACATTCTGTCCCACGACTTCTCTCACGGCCTGGTGTGCTGTTCCCAGCCCTACGCTGTGGCTGCAGGGAGTCTGGCCCTCAGGGTGGCTGATGAGATGGACCTAAGTCTGGGCCTGGAGGTGGGCTACTGGGTCCCCCACGATGATGGCTGCACCCCGGATACACTGCTAAGGTGGGGAGGGATGTAGACACACAGGTGCATCTGTATACACTCATTATTGGATACATGAACATCTTTAAATCTGATAGCATTACCCTTACCTTCCCCTTATCTTAGCTTGTCAGTTCATACTATTTCCTGTTTTTGGTCTTGTTTCTTACTCACTGTTTCTTACTCACTGTACCAACTCCACATACCAGTCTCCTAGTAGCATTAAAAGCTGGCTTCTCCCCCTGTGTTCCTGTCAGGTTTGTCAGCGACTCTCTTCTCTTGAGGGAAATGATGTCAGACCCTCTGCTGCGTCAGTACGGGGTGCTGGTGGTGGACGAGGCGCAGGAGCGAACGGTTCCCACCGACGTCCTCATGGGCCTGCTGCTGGATGTGTGCACCCAGCGACCCAATGACCTCCGCGTGGTCCTGCTCACTGACCCCGCCCTCGCCCCCAGCCTCGCAGCCTTCCTAGGCGACGGGGTCCCGATTTTAACGCTGGACGATTCCATCCTGGATGAGGATCGGCCGGCCAGAGGTTCACCCGACACAGAGAGGAGGACGAGGCAGCTGGTGGAAACGGTCTACAGGGACCCTGGAGGCAGGGAGCCGCTGGTGTCCGCCTGCCACTTGGTGCTGGATCTCCACCGCAGGGGGGAGCAGGGAGATGTCATGGTCTTTCTCTCCAGTGCCCAGGTATAAACCCCACAAACACCAGACATGCTAAACATACACACAGCACTGTTTTTCATCTTATCAGGTCATTAGAGAGTACAGTCCAACATAGATCTCAATTGGCCCTGTACTGCATTTCTTTACTAACATTGTCCTAAAATAAAGCATATATTTTTTGGCTGTGGTGGGATTTGAGAGTTTACCCAAGCTAATGAGATTTTTATTGGTTATAATCCTTAAATAATATAGGTATAATATACTGTAGGTATTTATATTTGTCAAGTCCCTCTGGATAAAGCTGTCATCTAATGTACCGGTATGTAAATGTAATTTACAAATACAGGTGTTTATTTAGAATCTACAAACACAATACATGTTCGACTAAAATCACCTTCCTTTCTATCTTCATGTCAGTTTCATCTTGCCTTCCTTCTACCCAAACATGTCTATTGATTGTTACTGTATTTCCTAAAGCTTTGTTGTGCTGTGTTGTGATATGCCACTCTCTTCCTGGTCTGTTGTCACCCTGGGACAGAGGAACAGAACACTGAAACCTTAGCATGCTCAATGGCATCAGTGTCAGGTGTCCTGGTTACCACACACTTCACCTAGCCACGGGCATATTTTATATGTACCTCTCTCATACTCCCACTATGTCAACATCACCACACCCGTGCTCCTCATCTCATTCCGGCATTTTTTTTACTTCCGTACATCAGGTGATGCCAAGGCTTCAAAACAGAGAGCAAGATCACTGGGAAAACAGATCCGGTTATGTAGAAGAGCCACAATACACAGTAAACTTAGGGCAGCGCTGTCGAGGGTTGCACGTTGTCAAATCAGATCAGTCTAAATTATGTGGTTAGGGGAATTCTGGGAGATAGACAGACATAAAGAGAGGAGTGGAACTGACACTAAATAACAGGCTGTGTACCAGTGACTAGGGTGTCCAATTGAAAATGCTATGACTGTGTCAAATAATGTTAACCAACGCTTTAATTGTGTCTATACCATAAATATTTATCGGTTTATCTGGGTTTTTAGGATTTACAATTGCAAGGGTACATGTACACCGATTAGCCATAACATTATGACCTGCCTAATATTGTGTAGGTCCCCCTTTTGCTGCCAAAACAGCAGCCCCACATGCAACAAACTGTGATGCACTGTGTGTTCTGACAACTTTCTATCAGAACCAGCATTCACTTTTTCACATTAGTGATGCTCGTCTTATGGATAGGCCAACTTTTGCTCCCCATGTGCATAAATGAGCCTTGGCCGCCCATGACCCTGTTGCCAGTTCACAGTTTTTTTCCATGGTCCACTTTTGATAGTTACTGACCACTGCAGACCGGGAACACCCCACAAGAGCTGGAGTTCTGGAGATGCTTTGACCCAGTCTTCTAGCCGTCACAATTTGTTTTGGTGGCAAACAGGGGACCTGCACAGTATTAGGTCATAATGATGTGGCTGATTGGTGTATAGCTGCTATTATCTGATATGTTTGGTTCCAAACTATTTTTATTGATATGTTAAAGAAATACACAAGTAAGTTGTTTTTTTGTCAAATGTAATTTTGTGATTTTTTTTTAACCCACTCTGGCAAGACACTAATACAGTCCCCTGCGTTCTTGGAGTATCAATTGGTGTAGAAGAGGCCATTTAAAAGTATAAAGACTGCCTGTACAAAGGGGGTGGGGCAGGGACATATGTTCTTCCCCTTTAAATGCCCTCTGTACTCTATGTGCAATCCCTTTAACTCATTAGAATAACTCCTCCCATTTTGGCCAAGAAGGAAGGACAAAATGATAGTTTAATAGAGAAAAAGTAGTGGATGCATTTAGGACCGTGTGGATATTAAACACAGCATGTAGGCGGTTCAATAAGCATGTAGTGTGTCTCAGTGTCCTTTCATTTACTTCAATGGGAGTTTACTCAATAGATTGACAAAGATGCCAGGATAGAACAGTGTATTCAACCAGCTATCCCCTCCTACCTTCCTCTCAGGAGATAGAGGAGTGTGGGTGTCTGCTGGAGAAGGAGTCTGTGGCCCTGAGCCCTCAGCTGGGGCCCCTCAGAGTGTTACACCTCCACGCGGGCCTAGGAGGGGCCACCCAGCGGGTCTACGAACCAGAGCCAGAGGGGCTGCCAGGGGACAAGGAGAAGTCGGGGGCGTCTGAAGGACTGGACGGGCCAGGGGTAGGGGTTGGAGTGAGACGTAGAGTCATTCTCTCTGACTGCCTGGGGGAGGCCTCCTTCTCTCTCTCTGGAGTACGCTACGTCATCGACACGGGCATGCAACTCAAGAACGTAAGTTTTTCCTGAAGAGGAATTAATGAAACGTTTTGGGCAGATGAGGAAAAATTTTAGGCAGACGTTTCCACCTTATAAAATAAAGAAAAGGTGAAATCACCATTAAACCAATGTATTAGTAACTAATGTATGAGTATAGACGTGTGACAAATTAAAAGGAAAATATGAAAATTGTGGAGGAAAATAAGCAATGCAGATGATGTGGGGGCCTTTTTACAATCATGGTTTGGTCCACTTAGAGGCAAGGATCACTGAAAATCATTACAAAGTTATTCTGAGTGATCACATTTATTCCGTAGTGTAACGTTTCTATCCTGATGGGAGTGGTCTCTTCAAGAATAACAATACCTCTATCCACAGGGCATGAGGGGTCACCAAATGGATTGATGAGTATGAAAATGATGTGAAACATACGCTATGCCCTTTGCACTCACCCTATCTCAACCCAATTGAACACAAATGGAAGATTTTGGACCAATTTGTTAAACAGTGCTCTTCACCACGTTCATTAAAACATCAAATTAGGAAATATCTCAGAAAAATGGTGTTCCATCTTTCCAGTAGGGACTCGTAGCTGTTCTGGCATCTCTGTAAATTCTCTGACAACCCAAAGGTTCTTGGATGTCCTTTCTAAATCAATCTACCATACAAATGGTGTCAGAGTTAACACATCTGTGAATGATTTAAACTGAAGATTTACACCAAAACCTGTGTAACACCCTGGATGCAGTCGCACCGCTAAAAACAACATATCCACAACAAGAAACTGACATGGTTCAGATCTTATCTATCGAAGTTGTATCTGTGGATGGTCAATGTCAACTTTCACTGCTATGCTAATGACACACAGCTGTACATTTCAGTGAAAAGGGGTGAAGCCCCAAAATTGCATACCCTGGAAGCCTGTGTTTTAGACATAAAGAATTGGATGACAGAAAATTATTTATTTCTAAACTCGGAAAATGAGAAAATGCTAAATTTATGTCCCAAGAAACAAAGAAACCTGCTGTCTGTAAAAGAAAAAAGGTGCATACTGTTGCCCAAGACCACCGAATTGTGTTTATGCTACACAAAGCCTGTGGTCATAGCACATTCATTCATATCTCCATTTAATGACATTGTTTATCAGTGTCCAATTAATGTGACTAATACAATGGGCTGGGTACCCTCATATTCCCCACTCGGTATAGCCAGAAGAGGACTGGCCACCCCTTTGAGTCTGGCCTCTCTCTAGGTTTCTTCCTAGGTCCCACCATCTAGGGAGTATTTCCCTAGCCACTGTGCATCACTTGTTGTTGCTTGCTCTTGGGAATTTTAGGCCAGATATCGTGTCAAAACACTTTCTGATGACTGCTGTTGTAAAAAGGGCTTAATAAAATAAATTTGATTGATTTGTTTGGTCTTGTGGTACTTTAATCAGACACTATGTTTATTTATCTTTTAATTTGTCACCAGTCTGTATATATGACAAAACTATGCTCATACACTATTAATGAAGTATATTTTGATGATATATTTCAAATATTTTGATGATATATTTTGTCCAGTGTTAAGTGTGTTTAGCTATGATGATGCAAAATTGTCAATGACCGATCCTGTTGCCACTGTCTCAGGTTTACAGCCCTCAAATCAGAGCGGACTCCCAGGTCCTGCGTCCAATCAGCCGACATCAGGCAGACATGCGGATGCAGAGGGTAAACAGTGACCTACCAGGTTGGTTAAAAATAATGGTTGACATCATTGTACAATTGCACATTAAAAACATGAGCTAATAAAATGTAGTTGTATGTGATCAAAGGCTACAGTACACATGATTGCTTCTTATTAACAAAATGTCCATAGCCCGAAGGTAACACAAACAGAAGGCCTTATTTACATCTAGTAACCCTCTAATCCAAATTTGCCCCAGTATTTGCTCATATGCACCTACGTCAATTATTTTTATTAGCCAACAGCTAAACTGATCTGTTATATGGCCTGTTGTTGGTATTCTGTGTTACAGGCCAAATACAAACCGACCAATGTCTGTTTGAATGTTTCTGATATCTCCCCCTGCCCCCACAGGTATGTGTTTCCGTCTGTACCCCCAGGCCCTGTATGAGGAGGGCATGGCGGATGCGCGGACCCCCGGCGTGATGGAGGAGAATCTCAGCCACCTAGTGCTGCTGCTTAAGAGGCTGGACATCGCTGACATGGGCCAGTGCAAGTTCCTGGACAGGCCTGGTATGGACCATCCAATCTACCTAGTTCCACCCTGTTGTTACCTTTGAATAACTGAAGTGCATCATGTATTCATAAATCTAGAGAATAGGTGCTTATTATGTTGTGATACCAAACAATATAAAAAAGATTTTAACCATATCCCCATCTTTAATCCATACATTTGTTTTACCCCCCCAGCTCCTGAGGCTCTGATGCAGGCTCTAGAGGACCTGGACTACCTGGCAGCTCTGGATGATGACGGGAACCTGTCGGAGGTGGGCATCATCATGTCAGAGTTGCCCCTGGAGCCCCCACTGGCCAAGGCCCTCATCGCCGCCTGCGAGTTTGACTGTGTCAGCGAGTTGCTCACCATCGCCGCCATGCTCACAGGTACATCAGCAACACTGCACTGGCTGAGATGCTAATTACTGTTGGTAAATTAGTCTTGACTAATAGCTTCTAGTTTTTACTTTGTTTTGTTTTCCAAAGTTCCAAGGGAAGTTCCATTTTTTGGTGGGCATTTGAATGCTTTATTTGATAGGAACAGATGGAGAGAATGGTTTGCAGAAAGAGCTGTGTCAGGTTTGGAAGCCACGCTGACAGGAGATGACACTACAAAAATAAGTAAAACAACTATGAATACAAGTTATTTCTTGCTTGTAATAAGTAAAATAATCAGCCAAAGGTACAAGACAAATTTCACTGATTTTCAGGGCATATTTACTAAAAGCAAGTGTTATTATCTAATAAAAATATAACTTGTTAAGTAAATATGTCTTATTTTAAGTTTTTTTTACCTCAATGGAACAAGATTTTTAAGACAGGATTTTTTGCAGTGTACTGCTTGACCATCCTAGGACACTTATACTGCTTGACTATCCTAGGACACTTATACTGCTTGACCATCCTAGGACACTTATACTGCTTGACTATCCTAGGACACTTATACTGCTTGACTATCCTAGGACACTTATACTGCTTGACCATCCTAGGACACTTATACTGCTTGACTATCCTAGGACACTAATACTGCTTGACCATCCTAGGACACTTATATTGCTTGAACATCCCAGGACACTAATACTTCTTGACCATCCTAGGGTACATATATTACTTGACCATCCTAGGGCACTTATACTGCTTGACCATCGTAGGACACTAATACTGCTTGACCATCGTAGGACACTAATACTGCTTGACCATCCTAGGTCACTATTACTGCTTGACCATCCTAGGGCACTAATACTACTTGACCATTCTAGTGTACATATATTACTTAACCATCCTAGGGCACTTATACTGCTTGACCATCCTAGGACACTAATACTGCTTGACCATCCTAGGACACTAATACTACTTGACCATCCTAGGACACTAATACTGCTTGACCATCCTAGGGCACTAATACTGCTTGACTATCCTAGGACACTAATACTGCTTGACCATCCTTGGACACTTATACTGCTTGACCATCTTAGGGAACTTATACTGCTTGACCATCCTAGGGCACTAATACTACTTGACCATCCTAAAGCACTAATAGTACTTGAGCATCCTAGGACACTAATACTGTTTGACCATCCTAAGACACTAATATTGCTTGACCATTCTAGGACATTTACACCTTCCTAGGGCACGTTTTTCCAAAATATTGTGTTTTTTAACAGTTATAATTTCCATTCATGTGCCCAGCTCCCCCCTGCATTGTGACCCCCCCACCCCAGAGAGAGGAAGCAGCAGCCACTCACAGACGCACCCTGTTGCACAATGAAGGAGACCACCTCACACTCATCACCATCTACAACACCTATGTACAGAGTGAGTCTACCTATAGCGTACTACTATCACAATTCATACTACCATTATTTAATCAAGTAATAATATCACTATTACTGGTACTAATGATACTGCCCTACTACTATAACTATTAGTCCTATTACACTCACACAATATATAGGAACGAATGTTTAACTTTGGTTTATGTTCATATACTCAGACAATCAATAACTCCTACTTTTATAGGCAGGTCACAGATATATACAGTTTTCCTCCTGAATATTATTGTTTCTCTGGTTGTTGTTTTAGACAATGAGGATGATGCCTGGTGCACTACCAACTTCCTGAATCCAGCTGCATTGCGATTGGCTGTGGTGATCAGGGCGGAGCTGCTGGAGGTGATGCAGCGAATAGAATTGCCTGTTTCACCTCCTGCCTTTGGTTGCCAAGACAACTGCACCAATATCAAACGTGCTCTCATCTCAGGGTTCTTCCTCAAGGTAGAGGCATTAAGTAGTGGAGATTTAACATTAAACATGATTTGGTTACATGGTTCATCTGAAATTGAAAGGGGAAATATACAGAACTCAATCTCTCTGTCTTCTTTTTTAAACTTTCTGTCTTTTCTCCTTTATTTTCTTCATTCTGTTCCTCTATTTCTGTTTTGCTTCATATTTTTCACTCTTCTCTGTCTCTTTTTCTGACTGCTTATCTGTTTGTGTCCGTTTCCACTTTCTCTCAGGTGGCCCACGATGTGGATGGCTCAGGTAACTATCTTCTGTTGACTCACCGTCACGTGGCTCAACTTCACCCCTTCTCCTCGTATCGGTGTCGCAGGCCACGCCCCAACCCACCCTCCTGGGTTCTCTACCACGAATTTACCATCTCTCATGACAACTGCATTCGCACTGCTTCAGAAGTGCACCCCCACATGTGAGTAGAATCAATGTACTCCACATTGTCTGACAGCCGTTCTTAGGCACAGTGCAAAGTGTAACTGGCTATATGCTCACCTTCGGTGGCCTCATTGCTTAATTATATGATGGTTAATTCATCTGAAACGTAAAGGTAATGTATTAAGTTACCCATAAAAGAATGCTCCAGACCCCTAAATACCTAAAAATCGTTGTGCCGGTCATGTTTCCGACATGACAGTCACTCAAAACACCTTCTCAAATTGTTCTGTAATTCCCAACTCGGAATTGTTGCCCAAAAACCTTCAGTTATGTCACTGAAACGTTTTTGAAAATAAATCTAGATGTGTTCGTTTGATTTCCTGATATTTGTCCCATTTTATTCTCTTATCGACTCGATTCAAAGATTGACTTGCGTTAAAAACTAACATTTAGTATTTTCAAACATGTTGCAATGACGTGAACAAATGTTTTTGGGACAGGCTTTTTGTCAGAAACATGACTTGCACAACAATTTTGAGGTATTTAGGGGTCTGAACAGTTCCTTTAACTTTTCCAGGCTTTACACATGGTAGTGTTTGCCATTCTGAAAATTAACTATACTATGTGTGCATATTAACATGATTTATTAATCTTGTGAAACGTTTAATGTAGCCTTGTGTTTAAGGTAAACATGTGCTCTGTTTGCTGTGGGCAGGTTAGTGGAGCTGGTGCCTCAGTACTACCTGGGCAACCTACCGTCTAGCGATGGGCGGGACCTGCTGATGGAGCTGAGACAGGGCCTGCTGCCTCCTGGTGGGGAACAGGGGGATGGGCCCCAGGGTACCTATAGCGCACGACACATTGAGGAACACCTGGACAGGAAGGCAGAACCACATAATCAGGACAGCACAGAGTTGTGTGTCATCCAGTGACAGGAACAGAATGAGCCTCCAGATCCAAGGGAGGAGAACGTGAGAGGGATGTAGAACCCTGTCAACTCGCTTCCAAGAACACACTACGGTACTAACTGTACTCTACTGTTGCATGGACAGAATTATGACAGAATATGTACAGTACACAATCCAGCCATACAGGTTTATGGAAGAGATTGTTTACATCTGATTATAAAAAGGGCTCAAACACAGGTGATATTGACATCGTTTTCTTACGAAAGTAAATGCATTTTGCAAAGAAAGTGCAATTTTAATAAACATACACAGAGTTTCTATAAAGTGTACTGGTTTGCTGACTGATCTATTGTCAGAAATGTTAAATATTCTACAAGGGTCCCCAATACTTCACTGAAGACATAAGTAAGCTGTCATGAAGGGAGCACTTCTCCTTTTGAAAGGGGAGGTTTGGCAATGATGCTGTCACTTCCAGAGAACAAGCACCCATGTCTTCAGAGGAACCGATTGGTTGACTGTTGATTCTTTAAAAGACCTGCACACAGCAGCTTGATTGGGACTCCACTTGATTCTCAGGGCTCAGTTGGGTTCACAGAAACTGATATCCCATTGTACAGAGCTTCCATTTTGAGGGATTTAAAATCCAGTTTTTGCTACAATTTTGATTTGTATTCTGTTGGGTTTAATGTTTTTATTTGGACCCTCTTCCCCCACACATTTTAATTAATGAAATATTTTTGTGTTTAAATTTTGTGTCAGGTCAAAATTTTCCTATGTAATACCATGTTTGAATACAGATATATATATATATATATTAGTTATATACACATTATTGAACATCTGAATAAAATGTGTATTTGTTGAATTTTAGCTTGAAATACTTAAAGGGTAAGTCTTTTTTATGTAAGATCAAATTGTCCAATTGATTTTTAAGAATGTTTTTGATAGTGAGGAACATATTTAATATCTTGCATGGTGACCCTACTACTTATTAGGTTCTTGGTATTAATACATTGTTACTGTAGGTGTTTTCGTTATTCTGTCCATCTCTTGTGTGAAACCAATGGGAGTTTTTATACCGATTTAGAATCCATGCAATAGGACAATTAATCTGTTATGAAATCTGAGGTCATTTAGTATTTGAGGTCTTTCAAAGGGTTTTTGAAGCTTGTGTCCAATAGCAGCCCTAACCTATAGCTCATAAACAGCTAACGAGGTCCTCAAGGGTTCCTCACTTAAAGCACAGAGGGTAAGATGGTGGATCAATTAACCCAGCAGAACGGTTAAGATGAGTTAAATTTCTAAGACTGTTGTTGTCTTTTAAGTCACCATAATCAGAAGACACAGACATTAAACACTCAAACTTTATTTAGGGATCCAAAATCAAGCTACAGCAGGAGAAAATCACATTTCTGTTACCCAATATACATTGCGTAAGAAAGGATGCAATCAAGCTGTTAAAGAATGGATAAAGTATATGAAATCAATCCCCATGACCATATCTTTTTCAATACTCCCAAAAAACAATTAGGCCAACGCAGTAGCAAATCAAAGAAATATCAACAATTCACAGCACTTCTGGTTCACAGGTTTTGCAGTGCATTCAATTGTTCATTCATTGTTTATCATTTGCAATGCAGTATATGCAACTCAACATGGTAGATTAGATCACCGAGTCCTTCAGCAGAACAAAGGTGGATACCAGCCCGTGTGGAAGGGTAGTACATGGGGAAGGGATTGTGGCTGATTCCGAGGCTTTATTATCATTTCTTCTTGGGTTTTGCCTCAAGGGGCACTCCGATGTCTTTTCCACGCAGTTTCAACCCTGAGAAGAAAAGTTTGATGTCAGACACAACAAAGTACCAATGGAAATGCACTGTTGAATGTGGTAGTGTAGTCTTGTGTCAGAGTTTGGTGTAGCGAATGAGCACCTGTCTCCACGTCGTGACTCCAGAACACGTGCTGCCCAGCCACTGGGGTTTGAGCCCTTCCTCTCGGTCTCCCTCCCACTACACTCCTGTCTCCCTACCCTTTGCTTTATACTATCCTTTCATGAAAATATTAAATATGAATTTTAAAGTATTGTTTACGATCCAACAAAACTATCAATATTGTCATTCGCAACCTACGGTAGCAAAGATCTACCAGGTGATGGTTAGCCTCCCCTTACTAAAGATTTCTGGTCCTACCTCATCTATCCCCTCAACCAACCCATGACTTATAAAAGCTAACTAGCAATGACTTTGGCAAAGGTGTAAACCGATTTCCTAGTTGTGCACATTACCTAGTTGTGGACACTACCCATCAAAATCCCTAAAGGTTAGTCATGCCCTGCTTAATGATCATTGTCATATGCTTCATATAAAAATCCATGGTAGGCCATATCCTTTAGCTACATGGTACAAAAATGACAACCAATTCTAGCCTATTGATACTGAGAATGTGTCGCATCCCACTCTCCACCCTACTGTCACTGCTGGACTCCTGGACATCAGTTCGAATGGGACTATGATTGGTTTTGGATTAGTCAAGGTGATATTTACATGTCCAGAAGGTTTTTGGCAAAGATTTGCAATTCTATGTGGTGATCATGTGACAGAGCGCATCTTTTAACATTTTAGTGGTCATTCCTGTGGACCTAGAAATTCTGGTGTCTATGACGAGGTGCATATTAGCCATTATGGGGACCGATTCGTTGTGCTGTCTTATTTGGCTATTTATGACCCACGAAAATGTTAGCACACTTCTTGAATCCTGGTTGCGGTATTTCAGCTAGCGGGGACTCTGCAATTTGGTTCAGCAGTGCCCGGGGTCGGTTGATAGACACAATTACCTCGAAGTGTCGCTTGTGTGACTCCTTGAGTGCAGGTAGGGAGCCTGTCAATTCAATCATGGTTCTATAGTTGGTGAATGGGTAATTCCTCCCAGATTTGTCTTGGTTTAAAGCCTCTATGTTTTAAATTAACAATGTGATCGGTGAATTTGATGTGAGAATTAGATGGCTTGCTGACACATGGTTGGAGGAAGCATGCAATCGATCTTTGAACCATCCCACCCCTGTGAGTGACTGCGGACGTGATAAGGGTTAAAGGAGAATTGGACATGGCAAATTGGGAGGGCAGAAAAACTGGTGACACACATCTGGGTTCGTATCCTGGTCGCAGCATTTCGATGATGCCCGGCGGTCCAACATTTGGTGGCGTAAATTGATAGCTGCTCAGGGTGGATAGTTGGATGGTGGTACCTCGTCACGTCACTTTTTAGCAACTCTAGTTGTTGTTGGGCATCTTTGAATTCGCTTGTGATTGTATAGTTGAATATTTTAAATCCTATGCATGTATCAATTAAAGGCTTCCATGTTAAATGAGCATTGTGATAAGAATCAGACTGGCTTGGCAACCAGACTTAAAAAACCCTCGGGACTCTGAAAGATGACCCGGGGCTGAGGGGATTAAGGGGCAATTACATTATTTGTTATAACAGCGTGAAACCCCAAGATCAGATCTTGTTTTCACGGACTCTTGCTACAACGTAAACCTGCTTATCAATCATGTCAATCAATGACATGCCAGAAAGTTGTTAACTCAATAGCTTTTCGTCATGTGGCTTAGAAACCTCAAAAACACTTAAATTGTTTAGAGACAACACACATGTTGAACATCCTTTGGAATTTAGAGCGAATGTTTTCTTTTGTAAACATTTGAATCTTGGAAAATGTAATAGCTTTTCTGTACCCTGGAAATCCAGAGTTCTCGCGAGAGCACAATTTGAATTTGCTCAGCAAGTTACTCTGGCACCGAGTAATTCTGCTCATTAACTATGCCCTTGTATCCGAGCTGCACCAATCACATCGGTGTATCTGATATAGGCGTGCCAGAGGTGTGTTAAACAGATGTAGACACGACAGCGCTGCGACCTCGAAGTCATTAGTAAACATTGTTAGATCGCTATGGCTTAACACCAGTTGTTTAAAACGACTTTGGCCACTACAATGAACGAGTTAGACTTGGCTTTTTACTAAAAGAGGAACAGAAGACGGCGCTCGAATCGTTCCTTTTTTTTATAAAATGACGTTTTTGCTGTTTTGCGACCTGATACGGCAAGAGTTTTATCTACCAGTTAGCTCCGCCATAGGGGCTTAGCGAAAAACCACTGGTGATTGGTCGTAGTGTTATCCAATTGCGTACCTTAAGATTTTCAAATGCATGCTTGGTGCCGCCTCTCGAGTTATTTTCATTACTCGATGCCAGACCCATATCTCCTCCGGATTTGGTTCTGGATTTTTCCAGGCTAGCTTTTCTGTTGAATTACTTAGAAACCTCAAATCACTTTTAAATTGTTCAGAGGACACCCACAGCCTTTGGTGTTTCCAAAACAATTTTAATTCTATAAAAAAGCTATTGAATTCTGTGAAAAATTTGAAAGTGTTTTGAAATTTCTTAGTCATTCAACAAAACCACTATTGTGTATGATAGTAAATTGTCCTCGCCCCAGTGGGGTTACTGGCCCTCCTAAGAGAAATCTTGAATTCCCAACACAAAAAAGCTAATTTTTGTGATTTTTTTATGGGGACCATAGCCACGTTTAGGCAAATTAATTATGAAAGGAAATGTCTAGAGTTTACAATTAAATTTCAGAATGACTAGATTACAGATACAGTTGACCCCAGCACACTCACCCAAAATATGACTCCTTTTATTAAAATGTATCTAATTTTTTATTGTTAGACCAGTGGATAATTTTTCTTAAGGCTTTCCTGATTGTGCATTAAAATTAAAAATATAGATTTCATTAAAAATATATCTACAACGATTCAACATATTTAAAAAAATAGTAAAATTTATCTCAAAATCATTTTGTGGGATTATCTACAAAAGGTGTGATTATTCAAAGGACCATTTTAGTTGTGCATTATCAGTCCCAGCCAGGGAAAGTGTTGAGGGTTAAATTTGTTGAAATGTTGTGGGTATTATGTGAAATAAATAACTTTGAGACATGTAAATTATTGACGGTGCCTAACCAAAAGCAGACAAATGTGTCCTTCGTCCGATAGGCAAGGCAAGGCAAGGCAAGTTTATTGATATAGCACATTTCATACACAATGGCAATTCAATGTGCTTTACATAAACAGGAAAACACAAACATTTTAAAACAGATAAAATTAAAACATTTAAAATAAAAGTGAAAAACAGTTAGAAAAATAGTACAGTTTAAGAAATAAAAGAGATTGAACGAACATATAAAATATAGTGCAATCAGTTAGGATTTAGCACAGAGTTCATTCAGTAAAAGCGTAGCTAAACAGATGTGTTTTGAGCCTGGATTTAAAGGTGACTACTGTTGGAGCACATCTGATTTCCTCTGGGAGCTGGTTCCAGCTGCGGCTGGCATAGTAGCTAAAAGCAGATTCTCTGCGTTTTGTCTGAATCCTTGGTATCTCTAGCTGATGTAATCCTGATGATCTGAGTGGTCTGTTGGGTTTATATTCAATGAGCATATCTGCAATGTATTTAGGTC
>JACXGM010012142.1:0-26326 GCA_016801145.1 Umbra pygmaea
GCTCATTCAGGAGCCCTGGCTGTACATAAGAGAATACACACAGGAGAGAAACCTTTTGGTTGTGATCAGTGTGGAAAGATATTTGCTCAGGTAGAGAACCTGGTTTCACATCAGAGAATACACACAGGAGAGAAGCCTCATGGTTGTGATCAGTGTGGAAAGAGATTTGCTCAGTCAGGATCCCTGAAGGTTCATAAGAGCATACACACAGGAGAGAAACATTTTGGTTGTGATCAGTGTGATAAGGTCTTTGCTCATTTATCAAACCTTATTTCACATAGGAGAATACACACTGGAGAGAAACCTTATGGTTGTGATCAGTGTGTAAAGAGATTTGCTCAGTTAGGGAACTTGGTTGCACATAAGAGAATACACAGTGGAGAGAAGCCTTATGGTTGTGATCAGTGTGGACAGAGATTTTCTCATTTAGGAACCTTGAATAAACATAAGACAATACACACAGGAGAGAAACTATATGGTTGTGATCAGTGTGCAAAGCGATTTGCTCTGTCAGGACAACTGAATGAACATAAGAAAATACACACAGGAGAGAAGCCTTATGGTTGTGATCAGTGTGGAAAGAGATTTACTCAGTTAGGACACCTGGCTAGACATCAGAGAATACACACAGGAGAGAAGCCTTATAGTTGTGACCAGTGTGGAAAGAGATTTGATCAGCTAGAGGCCCTGATTTCACATAGGAGAGTACACACAGGAGAGAAGCCTTATAGTTGTGATCAATGTGGAAAGGTATTTGCTCACTTAGTGGCCGTGGTTGCGCATAAGAGAATACACACTGGAGAGAAACCTTATGGTTGTGATCAGTGTGGAAAGAGTTTTGCTCAGTTAGGGAACCTGGTTTCACATAAGAGAATACACACTGGAGTGAAGCCTTATAGTTGTGATCAGTGTTGTAAGACTTTTGCTCAGTTATGGAACATGGTTTCACATAAGAGAATACACACAGGAGAGAAGCTTTATTGTTGTGATCAGTGTGGAAAAAGATTTTGTCATTCAGGAAACCTGGCTACACACAGAAGGAAACACCACACTTAAGGGTAACCTTCCCACTTTGTTATAAACAGTATAGTAGACGCCATGGTGGGCGAGTTTTTCCTCTCATGTTTTCTTACAGTTGCAATCAGAATTATTCAACCCCCATTGCAAATCAGGGTTATTGTAATAAATATAAAGACTTTCAACTGTTTGCAATGAACAAATCAAACAAACTCAATTGAAATAGCTCAACACTGTTATGTCCCCCAGTCCTGTTAGTGTTCTGTTCATTGGGTGAATCTGTCGTCAGGATTGGTGTCTGGTCATTTTCATCTTGGCGTTGTGCCCGATCTGCCCGTGCCCACTAGGTAAGATCTGGGTATAACACTGCATACTGTCCAGAAGGCTGTAGTGTCCATAATGGCCTGTACAATCATGTTAGTAGTTTAGGACATTTTACAGCCTGATGGTCTGGGGGAAGAAGCTGTTACTAGGTAAGATTGTTTTTCTAAGGATGCTTATGAATTTGTGGTGTCTGGTTAACCTGAGTTGTTCAAACAAGCCGTACCTCAGGCAGCTGGCATCAGCCAGGATCTTCTTTGTCTTCCTGCAACTCCTGCTGTTGTTGGGAGTCTCCAGGTAGCGCAGTGAAGACCCACTGACACGTTCAGCGGAGCTATGGACCCTGCCCAGAGCCATACGGTCAGCCAGTTAGTGGATGTCATCTTGCAGTTCATTGTGGAATTGTTTGACCTTTGTAAAAGTGAGAAAATTATAATTATCAGTTTTTATCCATTCACATACTTTTTGAAGGGATTTTACCCTATTTTCTCTTCTCCTAATTGCCCATTTCAATTCCCACTAACCCTCCCGAACTCCTTATACAGATTTGGATTGGTGAGGGGCGCTCACATGGTTCACCCAACCACATGTCACCAAGCTGGAGGATTTTTTTCGCTCTGCTCATTCAACATGGAAGCCTCTAGTCAGCTCATGTAAGGGAAGATTACACTCACCAACTATACTTCTACTATTGAATTTGTGGACCAACCACTGTATTTTGGTTAGGGTGCCTTGACAATGTGCCAGCTTAGTTATATTTGTGTTAATGGTGGGGACTTTATATTACTTTCTTTGCTTTGGTCCTGTCCAACCCCTTCTCCAAAAACTCACATTTTACCTTGGCTAAATAAATGCCCATTGTTTAAACGGTATACATTTGTCTGTGTCCTTGCTTGCACCCACGACCCCATACCACTTTCGCTGGCCTCTGAGAGTCCTTGAGCGATGGGGTGTTCTATCACCTCCCTCAGTGCCTAACAACACAACAAATGCATCAAGTGGTTATCACAAAGCCAACTGAAACTGCAAATCGTTGTGTTTTCTCCAGCCTCAAAAATATCCAACCACCTGAATAGAATCCCTTATAACAGCACAAATATGCAAAACAGGTGTTGTCTCAAGCACACCTGAATTGAACTAGCGAATCATGAAGGAAAACGTCAGGACATCTGTCTGTTAACTGATTCTCAAGAAAAGGTGGGTCATGCAGCAAGACATCAACCCTAAGCTAGTAATGGGCATCTGGGGCTTCATTACTGTTCTTCAAGCAGCAGGATCAAGCTGTCAACACAAACTCAGAATTTACTTTGCTAAATAAGAGCCGTCACTGATATCTGACACATTGCAATGCAAGAAAAATCACCAAAATCAAGGTTACATAATTATTGGCACTCCTTATTCAGTATTTAGTGCAACCATCTCTGGCCAGCAAACAGCCGGTGAAACCACTGTAGCA
The DNA here is from genome assembly GCA_016801145.1 of Umbra pygmaea. Classification (NCBI taxonomy): domain Eukaryota; kingdom Metazoa; phylum Chordata; class Actinopteri; order Esociformes; family Umbridae; genus Umbra; species Umbra pygmaea. The sequence continues at coordinate 2,795 of JACXGM010012142.1, forward strand.
ATACAACACCTGTTGTTGGGCTAAATCGGGGGTTCTCAAACTGTGGTAAGCGTACCACTGGTGGTACTTGGTGTGTGTGTGTGTGTGTGTGTTTGTGTTGAGGGGGTATGCCTAGGCTACAAGACAACTGCAATTTAATGTAATTTGTTTATTTTTTATATTTCTGATCATTTCTAAGTAGACCTATGTTAGGGCTGGGCGATATGAACCGAAATGAATATCTCAATATATTTTGTTGCTTTAACGACAAACAATATATATCTCCATATTTAGTTATTTTATTTAAAAAGTTTGGAAAATCAGTACTTATGTAAAGAAAAAAGTGGATTTTCTTTATTAAAATTAACAAGTGAAGAATTGCACTTTCTTGGACAAAGAAGTGTGCGAGACACAGATATTGTTTTAGAACATTTACCAATCTCTTGTCAATTTAATATTCAAATGTATTTTAGTAAAAGAATAATGCTCAATAATATTAGATGTGGTGAGTAAGTATGACAAATACGTCAGCTTTATTTTGTATGCAGATGTTCTTAATCTATTTGGCATGTTGCCATGAAAGTGGCTAACAGTCGGTCACATGAATAAAGAAACAATATGAAGTAATTATATATATATGTTATATAGACAGGATTGTGGGCCCAAGTTCATGTGCTAATATACTGTCTGACTAGCCCCACTGCTGAGGATGAGCCTCTGTCGCGGGGGGGCGCTTGAAGGGAGTCTCGCCCAGGGTGTGATTCAATGTAGAACCACCACTGGGGATATCCAACCAATTAGCTGCATTTATCTAAAGTCACCATGACGTGGAGTGCATGTCTTCATCCTTTCCCGTCAAATACTCTCTGAAGAACCACACTGTGTGCTCACTTGGCTCCCTGTATCTAGCAAACATATAGCAGTGACTCCGCCAGTCTTTTGATCTATGACTGAACATTTGCTTACAGCACGCTCAAGAAACCTGTCACGACGACTGCAAGTAATATTGTGTGACGCTGCTGATTTCCCTTGTGTTGCCTGTCTCTTAGCAACCGAGCGCGCCAGTTTTTCCTGCACAACAGCACAGGTGTGGTAAAGGACCCACTCCCAAATCTACCCTTCTTTGTGCACCGTTTAGAGATGTGCCCCATCCCTTTACACTTAAAGCAAATGGGCTGACCATCATCAGTTAACTTAGGTTTGAGCCAAGGTTTTCCACCCATATCATCACTGACCTTTTCCTTGTTCAAAATAAGTCAGCTGGTTTCTCCTTTACTTCAAAGGCAGCACAATGAGAATCCTTCTGTGTCATGTCATATGCCACATTCTATTTATTGTCAGTTTTTTTGCCAGCAGCATAGAGCCCTGTATTCCACTGCTGGTTTGCTTCTAAAGCTAAGCAGGGTCGGGCCATCTCTCCACCTAATAGCTGATGTGTGGTGAGCGTTCTGGCGCAAAAATGGCTGCCGTGCATCACCCAAGTGGGTGCTACACATTGGTGGTAAATGAGGTGGGCTTTTCCCCCTCACTGTGTTTGGGTACCTTGAAAAGCGCTATATAAGTTGAATGTATTGTTATTATTATTATTATTGTTACAGGGCTGATCCTCTAGTATCCAGGGGATGGTTTCGTCATGTACATAGAGAGTAGAATGACGCCTCGTTCTCTATCTACAAATAGAGTAGAATGACGCCTCGTTCTCTATCTACAAATAGAGTAGAATGACGCCTCGTTCTCCATCTACAAATAGAGTAGAATGACGCCTCTTTCTCACTAACTAAGTGGGATCTATAACACCCCCAATGAACTGATTTCTGACAGTTGAATCAAATGTATCCTCAGAAACAGAAACAGCATCCTGTTCTTGCCGGATTACAGAAGTAAGTATCTGAGAAAGTGCGCGTGAATAATCACTTGAATCTTCTCCGGCTCGTGATGACGGCCATAGAAAGTGTGTGGAAGCTGAGCTGCACTATGCTCCTCTGTATAAGCCAACCTTTACTATGTCAGAAGATCACCGGCTGCTTGCGCTCCCCACCCACACGTAACCTCCTTTCCTTTAAGGCTGAGCAGACAGTATGAAATCTATCATTTCATCAGCACTGATTTCTAGCAGGGATATACTGTAGAATTTAAACAGTCTCTAAGATGTCCTGGATCAATGGAGACGGCCCTCTGCATTGCTCTGTCATGGTCCACGGTATTGGCGTTCTCTGGATCCTGGCAGCCTGGTACTGAAACTCCACAGCAATTCCAGGCCTGTCTGTTGGTTCTCAGTTCCTCTCACACTGTCGGCATCAGCTGTCTTTCACCCTGCAGCACCCTTGGTTCTATTAGCGCCTGCGCTCGTCTGATAGCGCAAACTCTACCAATGTAATAACAAGGGGAAAAAGCTTACGGGGTTGTTTGGCTCGAAGTCAAGGTGCGAAGTGCCTTAGGGTTATATTACTCTGAACCATCACTTTAATGTAATTGTCAATAAAAGCCTTTGACACTTATGGAATACTTGTAATTATACTTCAGTATACCATAGTAACTTCTGACAGAAACACTCAAGCAGCAAACTTTGTGAAGTACAATACTTTTGAACTTTTGACCATGACTGCACTCCTTAGCAACACATACAACGACATCTATTTTTAAGTAGATATTTTATTCACCTGATCCCTGACATTGATTATAAGTGAATGCTAAGAAGCCGATCCTATCCACCACTAAGGAATCCTTACCCACTACACGTTCATGTTTACACGTCTCACTCAACACCACCTTGTGAACACCCTGACCTACTGCGATGTAGGCCCTGCCCCTAGCTCCTTCTCTCCCCGATCAACTGACTCCACCCCCTCTCTGGACCGCCTCAGCATACGTGACTTTATAAGGGCCCAAGAGCTCAGGGGACCGTTAAACCAGAGCCTTGTATGCTATTATACTGTTGCTAACTATACATGTTTTGGCCCACAGACAGGGCTCAATTCATATCAACAAACGCAGACGTTCCCATTGTAATAGCTTAGACATTTACTTTGAATGTGTCACCATGGCACTGTTAGTGTTCCCTTCAGTTATCTATAGGACTTAAGCGATATAAAGAACTATATATACCACTGCATTATTTTCTAAGGTCTCTATTGTAAAGTCATGGTTTATGAAGAAATTTCTTATTTTGTTTTCCACTCTTGATCTGTTTGAATGGGCCCCTGAGCCATCTAACATGGGCCTTCCTGCAGAATAACACCTGTGTGAAGTCGTACGGTTCATTATAGGGAGGTGCCGGACATTACAGGACCTAGGGACAATGCTGGCATTTTGCACTAAAATATGGATATGTTTTTGTATGATAATTATACCACATTATATTATTGTGGATATGGTTTTGTATGCCTGCCATTATATTATTATGGATATGTTTTTGTATGCCTGCCATTATATTATTATGGATATGTTTTTGTATGCCTGCCATTATATTATTATGGATATGTTTTTGTATGCCTGCCATTATATTATTATGGATATGTTTTTGTATGCCTACCATTATATTATTATGGATATGTTTTTGTATGCCTAGCCTACCATTATATTATTCAGCTGTTCCGACACAAAAAGGGATTGCATGAAGTCAATTGTATATAGTTTATATTGCTTAACATGTTAATGTTACCATTATCTTTAAAACTTTCACCGTAAGAAAATAAATCTCTTATTGAAATGTGTCCTATTTGCTCACCTGTTCATTAAATATGGTAGGGGTCATCAGGGGTCAGCGTGGCATAGTGAGCTAAGTCGCTGCATTAGAGAACAGTTTTCCCCAGGGTTCATCAACTCCGGTCCTGGAGGGATGAAACACTTTTTATATTTGTTCTCTCTTTCTAATAAGGGACTGGTTTATACCTGGGAAAGCAGGTGATTGCAATTACCTACTAGGTAAAATAAATAATCTGAAGTGTTTCGGCCCTCCAGGACCAGAGTTGATGACCCGTGGTCTATGCCATGATAGTGGAAGCCAGAAGTATAGTAGGTGAACATAATCATCCCATACATTATCCAACTAAAGGCTTCCATGTAGGGTGAACTGTGCGAAGAGTCGGTCAATAGTATTGCAGCCTAAAAAAATACATCGGCAAATATTTTCACGTCCTTAAAAATGTTCACCTCCCTCTCCACACATCACTATAACAAACTATTTGGAGATTCAACAATTGAACAAAAGGTAAACGACAAGCTTGAGACATTCTCCACAGATGATGCTGAAAAAAGGACACATCCAGAGGAGGCTGAGCTCTGTGTGCAGTTAAAGACTTAGGAGATGGGGATTGATGTGGCCACATTTTGGAAGCGGGTATGGCTGCAGCCTGGTTACTCCCGTGTCATGCCCTCCCGTCTCATGCCCTCCCGTCTCATGCCCAGGTGTGTCAAACGGTAAGTTCAAACGATCAAAAATACAAAATCGCGAATTATTTTCCAGATGAACTCACATGTAAATTTGTGAGTTTGTTTGTTGCAATTGTTACGTCCCCCAGTCTCAGTTTCTGTGCTATTTGTGCCCTGGTCTGTGTTTCTCTTCCATGCTGTGTTTCTGTTCTGTGCTATGTGTTCTGTTTCGTTTGTTTGTTCCCACAGGTGGCCCTGGTTCAGCTGATCACTTCACTTATCACTGCATCCTCCCCTCCGTTATCCCATTTGACTTTTTAAAGTATTTTATTCATTAGCATGATAGTCTGCATTTATCTTAAAGACAGATATTTTTTATGTATTTTATTCATTTGTGTGATTGCAGTTAAAAAAACACCAAAGTAGGAAGAAAACAAAGCCGACTAGATGTGAGCTTTTACTTTGAAAAGTAGAAGCTCGGGCACCGCACCAGGTGGGAGGGCATGAGATGAGAGGGCATGACACGGGAGGCTCCAGGCTGCAGCCATACACTCGTGACATTTTGGGACACAATGTCATCAACATTTACAGCAAATAACACTACATGTATTTTGCAGTGAAGTGCTATAGGCCTTAATACAACAGTTAGGACACTGGGTTCAATAGGTGATTTTGTGGCAGTGCAAAGATCTTTATTTCAGCTTTGAGACAAATGTGGCCCACTTAACAGATGCAGTGACGTGTCCATTGGCACTAACATTATCGGTTGTCTCTCTAAATTATATCTGAACAATGTCCCATTTTATCATAATCCATCTATCCCTCTTGGACATGAATTTGTGAGTGTGCAGATTCAGGCAGTTTACCTGGAAAAAAGTTTGAAATAAAGATTAGTGTCTGACAATTTGACTGAAACTATACAGTCTGTTTGAGTTTAGTAAAATTAGACAGACATGTCAAGCACTAAGGTCCTTTGCAAATTGTAATTTGTCTTCCCACCCACCTCCCATGAATTTATTGTTTATGTTTTAGTAATTTAGCAGACTAAATAGTTTTAAATGCTTTGCTAAAGGGCACATCGACAGACACATTTTGAAAAATGTTTGTGTTTTTCAGGGGTGTTTTACCTGTGCAAAATGATGGTTGTGTATCCTATTCAGGTGAGTTAAGTAACTTCTTCCGAATTGATTATTAAAAATCATTATCCATAGAAATAGAATGGATAGAAAGGCCATTGAACTGCTTGGCGGGGTCCAGGGGCATAGCACAAGATCTGAGGCCCTATGTTATATATATATAACAGCCGCGGTCGGTGGATCTTAAATGGGGAGGACGAGCTCACATTACGCTCGGGACTGGAGTGAATGGAATGGTGCGCAAATCACAAAAACCCAGTGTTTTTTGTTTTGCACACTGGGTTTTGTGCGTTGCGCACCATTCTATTCACTCCGGTCCCGAGCGTAATATGAGCCCGTCCTCCCCAATTAAGATCCACTGACCGCGGCTGATATATAAAATTTATTCTAGACAATGGGGTCATTCAATTAGTACACAACAAAATGCCGATTGTTGTTAGCTGTCACGGTGACAAAGCTCGAATTGGTTTAATGCGAAAATAGGCTGCTAGATCTTTGCAATGGAATGGTACACGTAAAAATGGCTGCCGCTCTGAACATTCTGCAATGTTGATTTGAAATTGCCTGTTTATCCATTCTATTTCTATGTCTTTATCTTTAATGTATCTTCAGATGCGATTGAGACATGCCCCGTTCGTTTCCAATGAAAGTTGCTCAAAAGCGCCTGAAGCAAACATGGATCTCCAAAATACATGGATCTTCCACGTTGTGCAGCCCAATGGACATGCGCACTAACAACAGTTTGTTTGTGTTGTCGTAGCAATTGGTATCAATCCTGCGAGTTCATCATGCCTTGTTTATTAACTCTGGATTTGGCTACTAGGGAATCTTAAAAAATGTTTACAACCTGAGGTTTTCAACAAGGACCCTTTAAGTGTTCGGGCTGTTAAGTTTATCTACCCCCCCAAATAAATGATCCGCTGACATATAGAAGTTTCTTTCACCATGAAATTCTATGGGAAAAAGTGTTTTTGGGCCACAGGGGGTGCAGTTCAACCGTTGGCCGCTAAGCCCATGGTTGCCTTAACTTATATAGCGCTTTTCTTCCAAGGAACCCAAAGCGCTTTACACAGTGAGGAGGAAAGCCCACCTCATCCACCACCAATGTATAGGGGTGCAGATGGCTCAGTGGGTAGGAAGTCAGAATTGTAGTCAGAAGGTTGACAGTTCAATTCCCGACTGAGCCAAATGTTGTTGTGTTCTTGGGCAAGACACTTTACCCTACTTGCTCCCAGGTCATTGCTGTAAATAAGAATTTGTTCTTAGGCAACTTACCTGGTTAAATAAAGGTTAAATTAAAAATAAATGTGTAGCACCCACTTGGGTGATGCACAGCAGCCATTTTGAGCCAGAACGCTCACCTCAGCTATTAGGTGGAGAGGTGAGTAGTTATATATGCCAATTAGGAAGGAGGGGGATTATTAGGTGGCCATGATTGAAGTGAGGCCTGGTTGGGAATTTGGCCATGACACCGGGGTTAACACCCCTACTCTTACGATAAGTGCCATACACTGACCACAGAGAGTCAGGACACCCATTTAACGTCCCATCCGAAAGACGGCACCCTACGCAGGGCAGAAGTCCCCATCACTGCCCTGGGCCATTGGGAAAGATCTTTAGACCAGAGGGAAGAGTGCCCCCTACTGGCCCTCCAACACCACTTCCAGCAGCACTGGTCTCCCATCCAGGGACTAACCAGGCCCGACCCTGCTTAGCTTTAGAAGCAAAAATATATATAATATAGGTATAGTGATGTTTGCTTTTTTAATGCAAAGTATGTCTTTTGTTATTGTTTTGGAAAACTACATATTGTACCTTTAACCACTCTGAAACCTTGCTGTTAAGCCCATCTAAAATATATTAACAATACCTTCAGTATTTACTTACTGAGTGAAGAGTGAAGCCCAACTAAATATTCATCATTTCACTCTCTATCGTTCCACTGTCTATAACATTTATTTAAATGAACAAAACCACTAAATTAGTAAAAGTCTATAGACGGTTATTAATGTGTAAGTTTCAAGCCACAACACAAAAACCTAGGGTCCTGAAATTGTGGTCCTAGAACTGTTGTGCAGGAACATACTTCTGTTTTTTGGGCCACAGGGGTGCAGTTCTACCGTTGGCCACTAAGCCCATGGTTGCTTTAACTTCCGTCTCTAAGCCTATCCCCTTGGATTGGGATCTATGGCCTACACTCCAGCACAGTAGGTGGCGGTAATGCATTAATAACGTTGGATGTCAAAAGCCGTTAAACCCCACTGAAGAAGTAGTAGTACCTAGGAAAAACATCAGGTCAGTGATTACACGTCTATATCATTTATGCTTTGATTTCCACTTCGTTCTATCACTACTGCAAACATGAAGAATTAATACGGTAAGTTTTTAGATATATTTAACCATGTTATTCTAACTGGTATTTGCACTATTTAGGGTCTACTTAAAACTAAAGTAGGCAGGACAATTATGCATTCAAATTCAACCAGGGCGTGAAATTAGCTCCAGCCAAATGCGTGTACTTTTTCACATTGTTGACGGTTAACTTGAGAAGTACAACTGCGGTACCATAGAAATATTGTGTGGTATAGATGGGGAAAAAATTACGTTTTCCAGTATTGGGCCCAGTAGGCTATATGAAGTCAATTTAGAAAACAGGGCTGGAGTGGGACACATTTTCAACCCAGTTGTTTCATGGTGCACCAGCCCATTTTGTTATGGGGTAAATAGTAACTGCAAATGATCTACCCCCTTTACATGTATTATTTTCTACTGTACATGTTTCATTTATTTTTTTAGAGAGGCAACTTACATGTATATGCTAACATTAGTAAAAGTATCTTCAATAATTTGTCAACTAAAACGATACTTTGAGGTTGTATATTGAGGTTGTATATATTTCAGAAGACCATTTTCTTCATTCTATGTACCATTTGTAGTCAAAGGTATTTCTAGTTTTAAACTATCGATATGACCCATTTCTCAATACCTAGGTCACTTTTTCAAAACTCTACACACAGTTCTTCTAACCAACTTTCAGTGTTGCACAGCAGTTTATTAATTTCCCATCCAAAATATCCTAAAACTACCAAAACAATTAATACATGTCTCAAATCAATTCATTGTTCCACAACACTAGCAACAGTTGTCTCGCAACAAGCACACTTTGTTACACATGAATCTATGACCTAAACAACAATAACAACAGATTATTAAAAAAAACTGAATGAAACCTCCCCTTTGTTTAGAATTCACTATGGTATATACAGGAATGAAAGAAACAGACATGATTCAATATGCTTCAATATGTTTTATGTCATTTTTTTGGCATTGAGTGATTCCAAAATACAATAATTTATACAGTATATAGCCTACACCATCTACTGATAGAGATACAGTAGCAATGCTAGTAAACCCTGTCTTTTGCATTTGGCCACAGGTTTTCATTCACATCATACTTCATCATCTTGGGCAAAACATCTCCATTATATTCTGCTGAATTATAGGGGCTCTAATCTCATCTGAGACTACTGATCTTGATCTTCCTCTCAGTCTTCTTCCACCATGCGTACATACTACTCTCCCTCTCAGTCTTCTTCCACCATGCGTACATACTGCTCTTTCTCTCAGTCTTCTTCCACCATGCGTACATACTGCTCTTCCTCTCAGTCTTCTTCCACCATGCGTACATACTGCTCTCCCTCTGTTTTCTTCCACCATGCGTACATACTGCTCTCCCTCTCAGTCTTCTTCCACCATGCGTACATACTGCTCTTCCTCTCAGCCACTCTTCCTCTGTCAGACACTTCTCTGCATCTGGCTGGGTCATGTGGACAGTATAAACGTATTACTAAAGGAAGATATTTTTTATTTAACGTTTATTTAAACAGGAGATCATGTGGACAGTACAAAATAGTAACATTTTTTAACGTTTATTTAAACAGAAGGGCACGTTGGGAATTATTTCACATTTGAAATGGCGACCTGGCCAAGATGAATCACTGAGGTGCAGAAGACAAAGTCACACATGAACGACACAACATAAAATAAAGTATAAAAATATGAAAACAATAAAAACAGGAATACAGTAGAAATATGTATAGGTAGTTCAAAAATAATTAGAGAGGTAGATTGATTGGTATGTAAAGTGGCATGGCAGTATGTTATAGAGCCTCTACAAACTAGGGTCTGATCTAGAGAGGTAGATTAATTGGAATACAAATGTGGCAAAAACAACACTAGTAGGTAACAATGAGCTTGGTTATGGGAATGGTAGTTTGTAGAACAGTGGATCTCAAACCTCTATTCAGGGGCCCCAGCCATCTCAGTTTTGTTGTAGCCCTGAACTAGCTCACCTGATTCAAGCAGGTAAGGCTTGATGATTAGTTGACAAGTTGATTCTGGTATCTAATATATAATCTAATATATGGCATCCCTGGGGGTCTCCCAGGAGAGGTTTGAGAACCACTGGTGTAGAATATACAAAGACAGCTGTGTGGTTGAGGATGTGCAAGATGTTTTAATCATATCACTCCCATCCTCCAACAGCTCCACTGGCTGCCAGTCAAGTCACGCATTACATACAAGATCCTTTCGCTCACTTACAAATCTCTTCATGGACTCTCACCAAAATATCTCACTGATCTCTTCCACCCCTACTCAGTCACGTTCTCTGCGGTTCTCTGACAAGGACCTGCTGGCCACCCCCTGCACCAGGTTGCAGACTTTTGGGGACAGGGCTTTTTCTGCCAATGCTCCCAAACTCTGGAAGAGTCTACCACTCCATGTCCGCTCTGCCCCATCACTGCATATGTTCAAAATGTACCTCAAAACATTTATTTTCAATAAGTCTTTGTACCCCTAACCCTCCCTCTATTTGTTAAGCGACCCTGGGTACCTTGAAAGGTGCTATATAAGTCCAAATTATTATTGTTATTGTTATTATTAATAATAATAATAATAATAATAATAATAAGGGATGGTGATGTAATTAGGGCATAAATGGGTAGAGAGAGTGGGTAGAGTCAACATGTGCAATGGTCTGACAGTAGATTTGATAATAATACTTTAAAGGTAGTTAGGGAAGAGTGGCTTTGAGCTTCAAGAAATTTTGCATATCGGGCTGACCTCATTCAGGCGACTTTTTGATCGTTCGGTGGATATGCTCTTGGTTGGCTAAGATTTCTTAAGTCGAGCAGCCATTTGGGTGTGTGAGCTTTGATTCCCGCCTGTGTCACCTAACTACAACGTTGCTGAAAGATAGAATGTGCTACAGAACATTATATTATGTAAGACCAATAGTGCAACTATAGAGCACTAATAGAGCACTAATACACATTTTTTAACAAAGGTGTTTTCTAAAATTATAGCTGGTAACCTCAAAAAATCCCTTTTATTTATCCGCAAATTTTTGGTTGCGTACTGCTCATATGAGTGCAATTGTAGCAAAATCTACAATGGGGAGAAGAAGTATTTTATACACTGCCGATTTTTTGCAGGTTTTCCTAATTAAAAGCATGTAGAGGTCGGTACACTTCAACAGTGAAAGACGGAATCTAAAACAAAAATCCAGAATATCACATTGTATGATTTTTAAATAATTAGTTAGCATTTTGATGCATGACATAAGTATTTGATCCCTTACCAACCATGAAGAATTCCAGCTCTCACAGACATGTTTTTTTTTAAGAAGCCCTCCTGTTCTCCACTTATTACCTGTATTAACTGCACCTGTTTAAACTCGTTAACTGTATAAAAGACACCTGTCCACACACTCAATCAAACTGACTCCAACTGGAGGTCCCCCTGCTCAAGCCAGCACATGTCCAGGCCAGTCTGAAGTTTGCCAATGACCATCTGGATGATCCAGATGAGGATTGGGAGAAGGTCATGTGGTCTGATGAGACAAAAGTAGAGCTCTATGGTCTAAAATCCTCTCGTCATGTTTGGAGGAAGAAGAAAGATGAGTACAACCCAAAGAACACCATCCCAACCGTGAAGCATGGAGGTGGAAACATCATTCTTTGGGGATGCTTTTCTCCGAAGGGGCAGGATGACTGCACTGTATTGAGGGGAGGATGGAAGGGGCCATGTATTGCAAGATCTTGGCCAACAATCTCCTTCCCTCAGTAAGAGCATTGAGGATGGGTCGTGGCTGGGTCTTCCAGCATGACAACGACCCGAAACACACAGCTAAGAAGGGGCTCCATAAGAAGCATGTCAAGGTCCTGGAGTGGCCTAGCCAGTCTCCAGACATAAAACCCAATAGAAAATATTTGGAGGGAGCTGAAAGTCTGTATTGCCCAGCGACAGCCCGAAACCTGAAGGATCTGGAGAAGGCCTGTATGGAGGAGTGGGCCAAAATCCCTGCTGCAGTGTGTGAAAGCCTGGTCAAGAACTACAGGAAACATATGATCTCTGTAATTGCAAACAAAGGTTTCTTTACCAAATATTGAGTTCTGATCAAGTACTTATGTCATGCAATAAAATGCAAATTCATTATTTAAAAATCATATAATGTGATTTTTGTTCAGCATTTTCCGTCTCTCACAGTGTACCTATGATAAAAATCACAGACCTTTACATGCTTTGTAAGTTGGAAAACTTTCAAAATCGACAGTGTATCGAATACTTGTTCTCCCCACTGTATCTCCCACAGATTAGACAAGATAAGCAAGGGTAAAACAGACTTTCTGCAACTATAGCATTAAACACCAATCAGCTTCTGTGATATTCATAACATTAAACACCAATCAGCTTCTGTGATATACATAACATTAAACACCAATCAGCTTCTGCGATATACATAGCATTAAACACCAATCAGCTTCTGTGATATACATAGCATTAAAGCATCAGATTTGAAAATGAGATGGTACCATCTTCTTCGATAAGGCCTTTAAAAAAAATATATCAAACTCATTATGGCAATATACTTGTACCATTTGAACAGGCACTTCTGAATATTTATAAACAAAGACACCTCCATTTGTTTGTTATATCATGTAGTAGTCAATATTAAAATGGTATTCTATCTCACACATTAGTAATAATGACTGTCATCTACTCTTATATTGCCTATTCAATGGGTTCACACTTCCAGACACTAGAGGTGTGGCCTTTGTCAAAGGCCACAGATTGGCTTGTTAAGTACTGCGTTGCAGTATGGGTTTTGAACACTTACTATCAATGAAACAAAATAGCAGAAATATTACAACTAAGGGAGTATTCGTTTTGGTGTATAGCTCACTACTCGCAAGTGTGCGCCTGCTTGAATTTTGCAGTTCGCACACATGTATTTTATGTCGCATATGCGAGTAAAATGGTCGCACTGTAGAGCCCTGTACTGAATAGGGAGTGCCAATAATTGTGAAACCTTCATTTTGGTGAAATTTACTTTCTGTTACATAATTTTATGGTTTTGGTTGGTTCAATTATTAACGTTCTTAAAGTACAGTATTTCTCACATGTTGGTTTTTTGAGATTATCTTTAATCATATTGTTTATGCTTTTAAAGTATTATTTGTGCATTGCCAGTCAGGGCTGATTTTGGAGCTTCAGTTCAGCTATCAGATGAAAATCCTAGTCTGTCTCTGGCGACAACGTTGACATGAACAGCATCACTTCTAGTTCTGACCTGATTGATGAGGACAGTGTGCGCTCTGTGTTTCTCACACATGCAGATTATTATTTTTTATTTTACCAGTATTTAACCAGGTAAATTGACTAGAACAAGTTCTAACAACATTTGACACAGTCAGGAATCGAACCGGCAACATTTTGACTACAAGTCTCCTTCCCTAACCGCTGAGCCATCTGTGCCCCATCTGCACCACGATAAGCTCAATAATTTTGAGGACATTGTCATAACCTGACAGATTATCTGGGTAAAAGCAAATGCAATTAATTTGTGTAATAAATTAATAAGGTCTAGAGTTGTGTTTTGTACATATTCTTATCTTGGCATGGTGGCAGTATTTTCGCCGTGGGGCAGCGCCATGTTAAAATGAGTGCAATGAAAATGCTGCATCACACAGTATGCTACAGATTTGGGTAACAGGCCATACACAGGTGACCGTTGGGCTGAACAATATTTTTATTAACCTATTGCCTCACACATTTGTTCCTAAATGAATACATTTTGGGTCACTTGATTAAAGCATTTGCTAGTTAATTAAATAGTTGTGCATTCACCATTCATTTAGCCATGTCTTGATTACATGTGGTTACCTAGATTAAAAATAGAGCTTAAATTTAATGAATATTTAAGATTATTTGAAAGTATAACTTCACAATTAGTATTGTATTGGCCAATCTTGCAGTCTAAAAATTGACTCTTGGTACTACCTCAAAAACAGATTGGCATATCTGTAATTGTAACATAATTTATAATAGCTGTGTTCTTTTTAAATTAGAGACTCAAATAGGTTTTTCAGCTCAATAAAGAATAATTGAGAACTACATTTTGACTGATGTACTCTGGTTTATGTAGTTCACAGGAAACATCCAGTCCTTCACCCTTCTGGAGTCCAGACCTCTTCAGTAGCACCTTATCTCTGGGTCTGTGGGATGGGGGAAAATATGAGAAGACAGTGGAGTCTGAAGAGGGTGTCTGTACTGCTGGTTGACTGCAGGAAAACGTCAGAGATGGGTGGGTAATTAAGATTCCATACAATCACTAAAATGTCTTAAAGGGAGAATGTTAGTAACACTTTGTTTACATTGATTACAAAGATTTATACAATTTCACATAGAAAATCTTTGCCAATAAAACATTATTCTTGTTTCATAAAGACAACAATCTCTGTTTTTGTTTTACAGTGGACATCTCGAACAGTTGCCTTATCAGTGGGAGGGGCTTAACATCAGGAGAAACTAACCAACATCTTGACATTGAAAAGAAGAGATTCTCCAAAAACAAAATCCTCAAGAAATTGCACAAACACACAGGAGAGAAGCCATATGTTTGTGATCAGTGTGGAAAGAGATTTTCTAGGACAGGAACCCTGAATGTTCATAAGAGCACACACACAGGAGAGAAAGCTTATGGTTGTGATCAGTGTGGTAAGATCTTTGCTCATTTATCAAACCTGGTTTCACATAACAGAATACACACAGGAGAGAAGCCTTATGGTTGTGATCAATGTGGAAAAGGATTTGCTCAGTTAGGGAACTTAGTTGCACATAAGAGAGTACACAGTGGAGAGAAGCCTTATGGTTGTGATCAGTGTGGAAAGAGATTTGCTCAGTCAGGAACCCTGAATAAACATAAGAAAGTACACACAGGAGAAAAACTAGGGGGTTGTGAGCTGTGTGGTAAGATCTTTGCTCATTTATCAAACCTGGCTTCACATAAGAGAATACACACTGGCGAGAAACCTTATGGTTGTGATCAGTGTGGAAAGGGATTTGCTCATTTAGGGAACTTGGTTGCACATAAGAGAGTACACAGTGGAGAGAAGCCTTATAGTTGTGATCAGTGTGGAAAGGAATTTGCTTATTTAGGGAACTTGATTGCACATAAGAGAGTACACAGTGGAGAGAAGCCTTATAGTTGTGATCAGTGTGGAAAGAGATTTACTCAGTTAGGACCCCTGGCTAAACATCAGAGAATACACACAGGAGAGAAACCTTATGGTTGTGATCAGTGTGGAAAGAGATTTGATCAGTTAGAGGCCCTGGTTTCACATAAGAGAGTACACAGTGGAGAGAAGCCATATAGTTGTGATCAGTGTGGAAAGAGATTTACTCAATTAAGACACCTGGCTAGACATCAGAGAATACACACAGGAGAGAAACCTTATAGTTGTGATCAGTGTGGAAAGAGATTTGCTCAGTTATGGAATCTGGTTTCACACAAGAGAATACACACAGGAGAGAAGCCTTATGGTTGTGATCAGTGTGGAAAGGGATTTTCTCATTTAGGGAACTTGGTTTCACATAAGAGAATACACACAGGAGAGAAGCCTTATGGTTGTGATCAGTGTGGAAAGAGATTTAATCAGTTAGAGGCCCTGGTTTCACATAAGAGAGTACATACAGGAGAGAAGCCTTATAGTTGTGATCAATGTGGAAAGAGATTTACTCAGTTATGGAACCTGGTTTCCCATAAGAGAATACACACAGGAGAGAAGCCTTATGGTTGTGGTCAGTGTGGAAAGGGATTTGCTCATTTAGGGAACTTGGTTGCACATAAGAGAATACACACAGGAGAGAAGCCTTATAGTTGTGATCAGTGTGGAAAGGGATTTTGTCATTCAGGAAATCTGGCTACACACAGAAGGAAACACCACACTTAAGGGTAATCTTCCCATTTTGTTATAAACAGTTAAGTAGATTGTTAAGTAGACAGGGTTATTGTAAAGATGTTCAACTTTTTAAGCAGTAAACTTAGCTAGGTTCCTTCTAGTCTGCAAAGTTTGCTAGCTAAGTTAGTGTTTCACTCCTCAAATAACACAATAAGAAATTCAGAGTATCTTCATTGTTGTGCAAACTTTATAAAAGCCCTGGTTTAAATAACAAATCATCAATGACAAATGTTGTAAGTTGGCTAGAACGTTACATTCTCAGACTCAACCCAACAAAGCAGGGATATCTAACAGCGTTCTCTTCCAAAATTATGCTAAATTTAAAGGGACTATGCACAATTTTCCGCAATATACTTCTCGTGGGGGTGGTGTTTGCATCCTTGTCACCTTTTTCACCCCTGATGATTTTGCACCCCTGCATACATGACCTTGAAAATTAGGGTCTGGTTGTTTCAAAGAGCATAATACGACGATACTTGGAACAAGAAGGAGCTGCATGGTTGTTGAGTTACCTGAAAGAAGCCTTTATTGCGCCAGTGCCACAAAAAAGCCAGGTTACAATATGCCCGACAACACTTTGACATGCCTCACAGCTTTTGCCACACTGTCATTTGTATGTAGACCCTCCAGTGTTCAACAGAAAAAGGCTTAAGGTTCTCGAGTGGCCATCAGTCTCTTGACCATAATATCATCGAGACACTCTGGGGAGATCTCAAACGTGCGGTTCATGCAAGACGACCAAAGACTTTGCATGACCTGGAGGCATTTGCCAAGATGATTGGGAAGCTATACCAACTGCAAGAATTTGGGGCCTCGTAGACAAGTATTACAAATGACTGCACACTCATTGATGCTAAAGGGGGCAATTGAGGGTATTGTTGAGAGAGACTGTTGAACAGCGGTCATTACTTTATTTTCTTTGTTGCCATGTTTTGTTTTATGATAGTTCCATTCTATTATGACATACAGTTGAATATAAATCACCCAGGAGAAATAAAAAAATAACATGAGTGAGCAGGCAAAACATTTATTCTTTAACAATTGTTCATCTAGTGAGTTGTAGGCCTGCTTGGGTAATAGTTTTGACTCTGAGTTTGTATATAGTATTGACTTGATGTAGTAGTGATATTTTTATTGCCCTATATTATTATTATACATTATTATTCCCAGGGGTAAGGGGGACGCACTAGGGAGTGTTTAGGCAAATTCTTATATCTTCCTGTAGGTAACTTCATTGTCTAAATACACTAGGTAAGATCTGGAAAGACCACCCCCTGTACTTTGGTTAGGGCACCTTGAAAGTGTGCCAGCTTAGTTATATTTTTGTTAGGAAGTTAGAGGTGGTGACTTTATATTTTACTTTCTTTGCTTTGGTCCTGTCCAACCCTTTCTCCAAAAACTGATATTTTACTTTGGCTAAATAAATGCTCATTGTTTAAATGGTATACATTTGTCTGTGACCTTGCTTGTGACCCCATACAATTTTCCACTTTCGCTAACCTCTGAGAGTTCTTGAGCGGTGGGGCATTCTATCACCTCCCTAGGGGAGCAGTGCCTAACAACACAACAAATGCATCAAGTGGTTACCACAAAGCCAACTGATAACCCCCCTAAATAGAATCCCATAAAACAGCACAAATATGCAAAACATGTGTTGTCTCAAGCCCACCTAAATTGAACGAGCAAATCATGAAGGAAAAAGTCAGGACATCTGTCTGAACTGAATCTCAGGAAAAGGTGGGTCATGCAGGAAGACAATTACCCTAAGCCTAGTAATGGGCATCTGAGGATTCAGTTCTGTTCTTCAAGCAGCAGGATCAAGCTGAATCACAAACTCAGACTTTACTTTGCAAAATAAAAGCTGGCACTGATATTTGACACATTGCAATTCATTTTAATGGGCAACATCCTCTGTGACTTAAGTTTTTCACCTCCCTTACAGCTTGTCTGAAGAATGCAGTACCCAAACTGGCAATAACCTGAGCCAACATTTCTGGACTACGTGAAACTGCATTACTACAAGCTCACTTGGGGACATTGAACGGTTTTGGTTGCAAACAAATGACTCCATGATTGTCTCCACAATTGTAGGAATGATAATCAGACTCGCAATGGGGAATTAACTGGCTCCAACAGAATCACTTTGCTCTCTTCCGGTATTGTTTTCAGTCCCTTTGCATATACAGATAGCAGAGAGCTGGCGGCCCGCTAGCGGTTTTCCCTCATTGGCTACCGCGCGGACTGACTT
This sequence comes from Umbra pygmaea, assembly GCA_016801145.1. NCBI lineage: Eukaryota > Metazoa > Chordata > Actinopteri > Esociformes > Umbridae > Umbra > Umbra pygmaea. Next base: position 20,833 of record JACXGM010012142.1, read on the forward strand.
GGACCACTTTTTATAGGTACTGACCACTGCAGACCAAGTCTGCATCACAATGATTGATTTTATTTCTCCCTAGTGATGGGCGATTCATGATGGATTCGGTCTTTCAAAAAAAACTGATCTTTTGAAAGACCGGTGTGTACGATTCATACTGGATCATTCATTTAGTTATTTTTCCCGTCTTTTCTTTCTTAGTGTCGCTGAACACATTTGGCACAGATATACTCTAAGAGCCACTATTTTTAAAAAATCAATATGGCTATTTGTATCAATTATTCAAAAAGATAACGTGATACAAATACTCTTTAAAGATGGTCGCCATTTTTAAAGATGCAAGCATAACATTTGGCATTGGGGTATTTGGTAGTAAAGGATTATTTTTCATGAAAAAAAGCAGGGTGGATGTTGGTGAAAGCTGCCGATGCTCCTCACCACTGCTTTCCTTTGTCGGATGCTGAAATACAGAGACATTGGTGCCATGGAATGATGTGTAGCAGATGTTGCAGAAGGATTGTGGTCAATGTTGTCCATGACAGCAGTGGTGAACAGCCCTTTCCGTAGCACCGGTGGACACACCACACCATCCTCAACATACTTGCTTACTGTGGCATCTCCCAGTTGAGTTGATATCTCCAGCACCCGGTCATATGAGATACTCACACCATTTTCATGCAGCATCTCAACCAGGCTTTTCTTCCTGGTCTTGGTGAACCCAGACATACCAATGTATACCGGGAATGGAGTTTCTCTGTCTTTTGGAATGTCTGTGGGCAGCTGCTCTCTCTTTATACCGGGAGAAGCAGTTGTACTGCAACAGTTTTGTCAATAGCCTGGGCAGTCTGTGAAGTGCAGAATCTCAGCTGCGATTTGATGTCGGCTTAATGTTCTACCATACAAACAAATTGCAGTAGAGATGGGGGGATGGCCTCTTTGATACATCGCTCATGGAATGTTCCATCAAATCTGGACTGATGATCCAGAATATGCCTTCTCAGGATTTTTACAGCCTTGGCCATGATAAGTCCCTCTGAGTCTTCAGACGCTTGAGAGAGAGCCAAGCCTACATCTTTCTGGAAAGCCAGGAGCACATCTCTGCTGTTTGTAAGCCGTGAGTTCAGGGATCTCAGCCAACAGCTTTTCCTTTAGTCTAGTAGAGTTAACTGTAGGGGAATGTACACCCAGTTGATTTAGACGCTGCTGGTACAGGTTGCACATATCTGCGAGACTGAAGGCGGAAGGCCCATCAGGATTTGAGACTGGTTTCAACAATATGGGTAACCAGTTCAGAAAGAGCCGTAGGAAACATGGCTGGTTGAACCGTTTCATTCAGTGTTTGTGCACATTCATGTAGTCTGTCATTCAGGTGCATTGTCATTAACAGGATATATGTTGTCTCGAAGAAAACAATCCTGATCATCTAGACTTTTCTGCATCGTGGTTTGGACTTCATCTGCCTCACTACATTGAGCATCGGATTGTTGCTTCTGGGCACAAAGTAACTTTGTGTTGTTGTACCGAAGTCGACAGTTGTAGTGATACTTCGCTTGGTTCCTTTTCAAAGTAGGAAGTGAAAATGACAAAAAAACTAATTTGCAATGATGTAGGACATCATCCTGCATAAAACAACCATTTTTGGTTGGGATTTAGCTGGGTTTTAAAAACGTATAGAAATCTAGTTAGAAATGAGTGCAGCATTTTGATGTTGACTTGTTTGTATGGCCCCCAAACATTGTACACTGGTCCAGGAGCCCTGGGTGCTTGACAATATCCAATAAAAAGCCTTATTAATCATGGTTTACATGCTTTAACACATAAAAAACCAAAAAATATACGTATGTTCTTATATTTTGGGGGGTAAATATTAAGTAAACATAAAATTCAATAACTCAATATGTTGGATTTCATTCATCCATGTTGTAGCCATGGGTCTGCTGAATCCAAAACTATAAGCCACTTCACTGCAGGTGAAAGTATGACCTTTCTAGAGGCCAAAAAGTTAACTGTGTGCCAGGTGACTAAAGCCCCCCAAGACCCTGGAGGGTTAATAATACTGAATTAATGAAATGTATAAATGAAAGTCAGCAATTAATTAATAGAAAAGTGTCATGAAACTGAATTTATTCATGATTATAGACAAAACACAATACAAACCTGTAAACGAATAAACACTGATTCATATATGTTTATATTAAACAAAATCTTCCTTAATATTTTGTTAAATCATGTGTCAAAGTCAAATAAATACAGCCAAAACGGATCACTCTATGTGCTTCATTTGCCTCATATTCAAAAACCATAGTGTGCATACTGGACAATGTATCTAGGAACTACTGAGGACAGTGTCTACTAACCAAATAATATTTGTTTTTGACCCCCACTGTGTTAGACAGTTCCTGCCACTGAAAAACATGCCCACAGCATGATGCTGCCATCACCATGCTTCACTATAGGGATGGTATTGGCCAGGTGATGAGCGGTGCCTGGTTTCCTTCAGACATGAGGCTTGCCCTTCAGGCCATAGACTTCAATCTTTGTTTCATCAGACCAGAGAATTATGTTTCTCATGGTCTGAGTTCTTCAGGTGGCTTTTGGCAAACTCCAGGCGGGATCTTATGTGCTTTTTACTGAGGAGTGGCTTCCATCTGGCCACTCTACCATACAGGCCTGATTGGTGGAGTGATGCAGAGATGGTTGTTCTTCTAGAAGGTTCTCTTCTCTCCACAGAGAAATGCTGGAGCTCTGTCAGACCGACCATCGGGTTCTAGGTCACCTCCTTGACTAAACATCTAATCAGCATCACCCTTTCCAAAGGAGATTTCTGCGGAGTACTCTGACAAAAAACAGCTTCCACTTAATTAAAGTCAACTTATTGCATAATATTTTTCTGTTGTTCCAACAAACCTAATCTTTGTATAGGCTACTTGAAAAAGGATTTTAAGTAGCTTGGAAAAAGATTTGGCATGTTGGAGCTACTTACAAATTCTAAGCAAAAATGTACTTAAATTGAGTAGAGACTGCTGTTTTTTCCTTTCATATTCAGGTGACATGTTAAGATGGCAGGTATCAGTTAGGATATACTCAGGGTTATTTTGAATAAAACCTGCTAGCGAGCAAGTTAGATTCACAGAGTATGTTGCCATGGTAACTGACTCAGAGTAATGCTGAACTGGCTTTTTGAAACCGTACACCCACTTTCTGATTTAGTGAAAAGCATATTCAAGGGATCTCAAGAGTTCTATCAGCTGCATATTGGTATATAGTGTCTCCAAAATCAAGAAAAGTTAAAAAAGTCCCCCCCCCCCATTTCCCTTCCCATCCAACCACATGTCACCCAGCTGCAAATTATCATCTAACACAGAAGCCTTTAGTCAGATCATGCATGGGATTATTTTGACCGCAAATCTAATATTTTTCGGTCAAAATATTTTTATACTTTTATGTAAACAAGGAATATTGGCCCTAAATTCCAAATTGAAGGGTAAAATTTGTTGTAATCGGTTGAACTGAAGTAAGACTAAAGGTGTAACATAGAATTGATTAAATATATTTATACTATACGCTTTAAATAAGATTCAAACCAGGTGGGGTCTTTTTTGACCCCAGAGGACCACAGGTGTATGGCCATCGGGAGGACGACACTAAGTTCACCAACTATACTTCCTCAATTAAAATCATAGGCACCCTGATCTGCACACAAGGAGTCGCTGGATAGCATGTGGCAGGATAGATAATCTGATTTAGTTAATGTATTGATAAATACCATGTTCTTAGTGTCACTACTTCTTCAAAAAAACTACAATTTACATTTAAACAAATCGTTACTTACACAAATACATTTAAAATCATCTCTTAAAGCCTGCGAGCAACAGGCTACAATGAGGTTCATGAAATTTAGGACACAATACAGAAATTTACAGAAGTACAGTTGCAATCAAAATTATTCACCCCATTGCAAATCAGGTTTATTGTCAACATTTACAGACTTTCAGCTGTTTGCAATGAACAAATCAAACAAAAGCAATTGAAATAGCACAACACAATAAAAAAAGATCTTGGAAAGATTTTTCAACTCTGGGATGTAATTAAATCATTTGACTAGCAGCTGACAGTCTATTCTAGGAATTGGATTGAATAGTTTCACCAGAGGAAACAAGATGGTGGAGAATCTGTAAATCTGGTCCTATTTCTCTGTAGCATTTGCAAAAACTGTTTCTGAACATTTGAAGCACAAAATAAGCTATCCCCTTTCTGAATCTGTAATCTTATTAGATATAGAATGCATCATTTATAAAAATAAGGTTTTCCGAGCAACTGTTTCTGCAGTTTATGCGCATGCCCGCCGGTATATTTGCTTTCATTTCCACCACAAAGGTAAGAGTTTAGTTTCTAACTTCTTCATTGAAATAAACATTTGGCTTATGATGTTATTTTTAGGGATAATGGTCCCGGGCCGTTTTTCATGGTTTGGGCTAGACCCAGTAATGTAGTGGTGTCTGGAGAAGTGGGTATACGCTTGCAGGTAACCATCACCATGGGAGCAATAATGTTATGGCACCTTATATAAATATAATCCCTGACGTGACAAAGTGAATAACAGGTTATTCTGTCCTTTAGCAAGGAATTTAAATGCTGAATGGCTACTCATTATGGCAGGACCATGCATCTTCATGGGGTTTGTCATAACCTGAACCAGTCTTAGGAGAAACATTTAATACACCTTTGTCTAGACCATTACCATGATGAGACCTTTTAAGTGGAATGTTATTGCTTTGATTATTTAGTTAACTTATAAATAAAAATGTTATAGGCTATGAACATACATTTTTTTACAATATCTTGTAATATGCTCTATTGTCTATTTGTTTGTTATGCTACAGTCCATCCATCCATCCATCTTCATCCGCTTATCCGAGATCGGGTCGCGGGGGCAGCAGCTCCAGCAGGGGACCCCAAACGTCCTTTTCCCGAGCAACATTAACCAGCTCCGACTGGGGGATCCCGAGGCCTTTCCAGGCCAGGTTGGAGATATAATCTCGCCACCTAGTCCTGGGTCTTCCCCGAGGCCTCCTCCCAGCTGGACGTGCCTGAAACACCTCCCTAGGGAGGCGCCCAGGGGGCATCCTTACCAGATGCCCAAACCACCTCAACTGGCTCCTTTCGACGCAAAGGAGCAGTGGCTCTACTTTGAGATCCCCACGAATGACTGAGCTTCTCACCCTATCTCTAAGGGAGACGCCCGCCACCCGCCTGAGGAAACCCATTTCGGCCGCTTGTACCCTGGATCTCGTTCTTTTCGGTTCCATTGTTCCCTCACTCGCGAACAAGACCCCAAGGTATTTGAACTCCTTCACTTGGGGTAAGGACTCATTCCCTACCTGGAGTAGACACTCCATCGGTTTCCTGCTGAGAACCATGGCCTCAGATTTAGAGGTGCTGATCCTCATCCCAGCCGCTTCACACTCGGCTGCGAACCGATCCAGTGAGTGCTGAAGGTCAC
>JACXGM010012143.1:0-24288 GCA_016801145.1 Umbra pygmaea
CATCACCCAGAGTAACTTAAGGTATGCACAGGGTCATCACCCAGAATAACTTAAGGTATGCTCAATGATACATTGATATTTTGCCCATTCAAAAATCAACCCGTCAACTTTCGATTTAAAGGCTGACTCCCTAAATACTGAGCAATCTGATGCCCCTGAGATGCCCTAAGGATAACCAATAATCAAAACACTGAGTTTGTGTAAGCTTAGACATAACACAGAACTTAATTAAAGTCAATATTGAAATCCTCAGTGGCAGAAATTCATGTTGGAAGAGTGCAATAAAGCAATTGTACACTAAAGGGCGTGATTTCTCCACACAAAAATGCTTGATCCAATGTTAGGCATGAAGTTGATAGCCTCAGGAAAAACAAGAGGTAATGATTACAGTATATACAGGATTGTATCACACCACCAAATTTTATAGTATGTTGGTCAAGGATTTGTCCATAGTGTGTATATATAAGTCAGAGCAGTAACTGGGTGGGGTGTGGTAAAGTAGGGATATGTGATGATGAATCAGCGGGCCCTAGAGAGGCCCTGGAAATTAAATGAAAACAAACTATAAAAAATGTATTTTAACATTGTGTACATTTTAGTAAATATATATACTATTACACAAAGCAGGGTCGCAGAACAGGCAGGGTCTGGTACACAAGGCAGGTTTTCTGTACAGGCAGGGATTGATACACAGGGCTGATATCCAAACAGGCAGAGGTACAAGTGCTGGCAGAGAAGTCGTTGTAAACAGCCAAGGCTTGGAACACTGGAGAAGATACACTCACCTAAAGGATTATTAGGAACACCCGTCCAATTTCTCCTTAATGCAATGATCTACTCAACCAATCACATGGCAGTTGCTTCAATGCATTTAGGGGTGTGGTCCCGGTCAAGACAATCTCCTGATCTCCAAGCTGAATGTCAGAATGGGAAAGAAAGGTGATTTAAGCAATTTTGAGCGTGGCATGGTTGTTTGTGCCAGACGGGCCGGTCTGAGTAATTCACAATCTACTCAGTTACTGGGATTTTCACGCACAACCATTTCTAGGGTTTACAAAGAATGGTGTGAAAAGGGAAAAACATCCAGTGTGCGGCAGTCCTGTGGGCAAAAATGCCTTGTTGATGCTAGAGGTCAGAGGAGAATGGGCCGACTGCTTCAAGCTGATAGAAGAGCAACTTTAACTGAAATAACCACTCGTTACACCCGAGGTATGAGCAAAGCATTTTTTGAAGCCACAAAACGCACAACCTTGAGGCGGATGGGCTACAACAGCAGAAGACCCCACAATTGGACAGTTGAAGACTGGAAAAATGTTGCCTAGTCTGATGAGTCTCCATTTCTGTTGAGACATTCAGATGGTAGAGTCAGAACTTGGCGTAAAAAGAATGAGAACATGGATCCATCATGCCTTGTTACCACTGTGCAGGCTGGTGGTGTAATGGTGTGGGGGATGTTTTCTTGGCACACTTTAGGCCCCTTAGTGCCAATTGGGCATTGTTTAAATGCCACGGCCTACCTGAGCATTGTTTCTGACCATGTTCATCCATTTATGGCCACCATGTACCAATCCTCTGACGGCTACTTCCAGCAAGATAATGCACCATGTCACATAGCTCGAATAATTCGAAATTGGTTTCTTGAACATGACAATGAGTTCAGTGTACTAAAATGGCCCCCATATACGAAGACTAACAGCAACAGTACTCATCCGACGTGACTTACAGTCACAGACGTAACATCTTTACAATGATCCACGCCTCTCTCTCGTGTAGGTTGCTTAAATACTATCTTCTAACCTAACTAAGTGGACACAGCTGTTCGTGATCATTAATAATTCCCACCTATACAATATTAGCCTAACCTGACCTAAACTCCTTCTACCAGCAACCCACACTAGCGAGAGGCGTGGCCAACCCCTTAAGGGATATTTACACATCTGTAAAATGATAAACTAAACCAACGTGCAAGCACTGAATAGTAACACAACATAGAAATCAAACTAAACATCACTAATCAACTAAAAATTTATTAAAGGAGCCCATGTTCCAGTTCATGTACACCAGCCCTAACTGGGTTGGGCGTTACACCTCTACTGTTTAGTAACTGGAAAATATGAAAATGATTGACACTCCCCAGAGAAAAAAATATTTTCGAATCACCATCCTAAACCATTTGAAAAAAAATGACCCTCCCCATTCAAAATACAATGACCACCCCTGACTGGCAATAATCAAAACAATTATAGAGAAAAGTCGAAATACCAACACGTGAGAAATACTGTACTTTATTAATGTGTCAATGAAACCAAACAAAATCATTAAATTATCAAGATTATTGTAAATTACATTTACCAAAATTCAACCAGGAATGAAATTCTGCTTATTTTGGTTTCCTCTTAGTCTAAAGGAACTGTATTAGCCATTACATCACTTCCTGTTCCACTAGGGTAAACAAATGAGGTAACACACATGCAATATCCCTTTGTCATCCAACACCATGAAGAAAATAAAAGAACTGAAAGTTCAACAGAGACAGATGGTCATAGACCTTCATAAATATGGTAATAGTTACAAGAAGATCCACAATTGAATATACCACTGAACACTGTCTGTGCAATTATTACGAAATTCAAAAGATATGGAACAGTTGAAAAAATTGCGGGTAGAAAGGTAGATGACACACATGCATTTTGCTCACCAGGATAGGGAGGAGGATGGTGAGAGAAGATATGGAACAGTTGAAAACCTTGTGGGTAGAAAGTTAGATGACACACATGCATTTTACCCCCCAGGATAGGGAGGAGGATGGTGAGAGAAGCAACACATTCCCAAGAATCACTGTGACAGAATTGCAGGCCTTGGTGGCATCTTGGGGTCACCAGGTTTCAAAAAGCCCCATCCAACTTAACCTCCACAACCACAGCCTCTTTGGAAGGGTTACCAGAAGAAAACCCTTTCTGACCCAAGTGTTTGAAGTTTGCCAAATGTAATTTAATTTCATGACCTGAGGAAGGTGCTCTGGTCAGATTAGACCAAAATTGATTGTTTTGGTCAGAAACAGCATCGGCATGTCTGGCGTCGAAACAGACATGCATACAAGGAGAGGCACCTCATACCCATGCTGAAATAAGGTGGTGGGTCAGTGATATTTTGGGGCTCTTTTAATTCTAGAGGTCCAGGGGCACTGGTCAAGATTGAAGACATAAATAATTCCACCAAGTATCAGGTAATTTTGGCTGACAATCTGGTTGCCTCTGCCAAAAGGCTGGAACTTGGTGGTAGGTAAAATTTCCAAAAAGACAATGATGCAAAACATACCTCAATAGATACACAGAAATGGTTCTGTGACAACAAAATCAATGTTCTGCCATGGCCATATTAGTCGCAGGTCTCCAATTCAATTGAAAATCTATTGGTTGAGTTGAACAGGGCAGATGATAAGGGCAAACCCAAGAATGTGAGAGATCTTAAAGGCTCTGCATAGAGGAATGGTCCAAAATCCCTCCAAATGTTTTCCTTAACCTTGTCAAACTTTACAGGAAAATACTCCATGCTGTTATCCTTGCCAGAGGTGGTTGCACTAATGAATACAGAGTGACAATAACTATGAAACCTTGATTTTGTTGAAATTTCTTGTGTAAAAATAATTGTATGATTTGGTTGTTTCCATTGAAAATAGTACAGTATGTCTAACAATGTTGTTATTGTGAGTTTCTCTATATTGTTTATGTTTTTACAGTATTTTTTGTGCCAGTAATCTTGTAGCCCAATGTACTTGCAGCATCCATGAGTTGTGAAAGTAGTGTTGCTATTCATTTTTGAAATAGTATTATCAGAGAAGATTCAGAATGTGAAATGTTTCTGTGGTCTAGTTGGAAATTTTTAATTTTGTCAAAATATAAGGTATGGCAGTTATCTGCCCCTGAGACCCTGGTCCGATATCACCCTCACACATTTTGTTTGTCTCCCAATATTTATTCAATCAGCTGTTATTATTTGTCACCCAGGTACAAGTATTCAACCTACTGTTATTCCATAACTGACCAAATAAAACAATAATGTTACAATACATGTTTGTCTCTATGTGAGTAGCATGTGCCAAGACTGCAGTTCTCGGACCGCAGTTTCAGGACCCTAGTTTTTTGTGTCTAGATTGCAGCGTGATACAGGCAGGCATTTTTTACTTCCTGTCATTACATCCGTAAGCCTTACCCAAACCGTTACCCTAACCTTAACCACTCTCAAAACTTGCTGTGAAGCCCATATAAAATATAGTTACATGCTACTGAGTGAAGATTGAAGCCCAACTGATTATCTGGAAATGTCTATCATTCCAATGTCTATAACATTTATTTAAATGAACAAAAACCTCTAAATTAGTAGAAGTCTATATAGTAGAAGTCTATATAGTAGAAGTCTATATAGTAGAAGTCTATATAGTAGAAGTCTATATAGTGGAAGTCTATATAGGAGAAGTCTTTATAGTAGAAGTCTATATAGTAGAAGTCTATATAGTAGAAGTCTATATAGTAGAAGTCTATATAGTAGAAGTCTATATAGTAGAAGTCTATATACGGGACGTTATTTATTAATGTGTCAGATTCATGTGTCAACACAAAAAACGAGGGTCCTGAAACTGCGGTCCTAGAACTGTGGTCCTGAAACTGCATTCTCCGGTACTGCAGGCACATACTATTGCTCTATGTACCTGGACACTACATAAGTCATTGGTTTGAAATGGTGGCATATATTGTTCGTATTCGTTAAAATTATTCTATAAGAATACAATTACACAAGGGCCTGCCTCGAGTTTGCCAAAAGGCAACTGAAGGTCTCACAGACCATGAGAAACAAATTCTCTGATCTGATGTAACAAAGATTGAACTCTATGACCTGAATGGGAAGCGTCATGTCTGGAGGAAACCAGGCACTGCTCATCACCTGGCCAATACCATCTTTACAATAAAGCATTGTGGTGGCAGCATCATGCTGTGGGTGTAACGCCCAGGCCAGTGAGGGCTGGTGTACATAGACTGAGCATGGACTCCTTTATTGTATTATTAGTTGTCCTGGCCATGTTTAGTTTCATTTTTATATGTTCTGTATCAGTTCTGAGCTAAAGCATGGTGGTTATGTTGTTACTCTTATTTTGAAGTATGTTCCCTTGGGGGTCAGCCATGCCTGATCCTGGTCAGGGCTGCTGGGAGATGAAGTAGGAATGGAGGAAGCTGGAAATGTGTAGAAGGTTCTGATTAAGTATTACAAACAGCCGTGTCTTGTTGAAGTGATCAGAGTGCCCATATAACCAGCCTTCCCAGGAAGAGACGTGGAGCATTGAACGTAAGTCACGTCCGTCCATGAGTGAGTATCGTTATGTATGTATATATGTATCAAGATTATTCTTCAGTGTTTGTTCCTATTGCTTAAAAGGATATTCAGAGCTACAAACAAGTGATTGCCTATAAGTGTTTATTCTGAATGTTCAAGCGTTCGCTCTGTACCTATTTCTTAAGCAGCGTTTGTACCGCTGTAAAGAGTACGTAGTTAAGTAGGTCTCTGTATGCACTCGCTACATTTTTGTTCAACCTGTCTCCTTATGCTGACTGCTTTAGACTGCAATTCTTCTGACTTTTTGGTATCTCCCTCTCTCATCGTACAACCCAAACATGACAGTGGGCATGTTCTTTAGCGCCTGGAACTGGGAGACTAGTCAGGATTGACGGACAGATGAATGTAGCAATATACAGAGACATCTTAGCTGAAAACCTGCTCCAGTACGCTTTGGACCTCAGACTGGGACAAAGGTTTATCTTCCAACAGGACAACGATCCTAAGCACACACCCAAGATAACACATAAATAATAAAAATAATAATAATAATAATACTGCATTTTATTTAATGGTGCCTTTCATAACACCCAAGGTGATCTCAAGCAATATACTGTTCCTCTACAAAAACTACAAAAGAGGGTTATTAGTTTTAGAAATCTTAAAAATATTGATCTTAATCAGTTTTCAGTATGATCAATATTATTCCTACTGATAATACTGTTGATCAATATAATTTAATTTTATCATCATCTCTTGATGCGCTGGCCCCAGGAAGGAACGTATTGTTTCATTTACGAAATCATCACCCTGGTTTAACACTGAGCTTAGGGCTCTTAAAGCTAAGAACAGGCAGTTGGAACGATAATTTAAAAAATCTGGTCTTACTGTCCATAAACCTATGTACGACGAGCATATGGTTCAGTACAGTGATGCCCTCCAAATAGCAAGAACTGAATACTACTCTCAACTTATAAATGATGGTACAGCAAATCCAAATAAGATGTTTAAGGTAATTAACAAACTCCTTAAACCCATCAACTCACTCATTTGTTCCTCTGTGAAACAGTGCAATAAGTTTTTAAAATTCTTTGCAGAAAAAATTTAGAATATTTATAAGTCTATTACTTCTGTCTCTCTCCATCCACCTCCTGAGATTCGGCTCTTAAATAGCACATTAAATCGGTTTTCCAGTTTTAACACGGTCACCATGGATTACATTTCTCAATTAATTATGATTATGAATTCCACCACTTGTACTTTGGACCCTATTCCAACCTCTGTTCTAGAAAACTATATTTAGAAAACTATGGGTGAAAGAGGGTTCTCTGTGGCAGCCCCTAGGCTGTGGAATGCACTTCCTTTAACTGTAAGGAATGCCCCAACTTTAAGTAGTTTTAAGAAACAATTAAAAACCTATATTTTTAAGATAGTGTTTGTATCTTAATTGTAAACAATGGAAGTTTATTTTATTCCACTTATTGTTGCATTTATATTTTTATGTATTTATTTTTTAATTGTACTGCTGTAGCGCTTTGGGTATTCAGAAAGGCGCAATACAAATAAAATGTATTATTATATACATAAAACAAAACACCCAACAAGCAAGCTGCAAATACAAATTAAATGGAGTAAAAACTCAATAAAACATGTTTTAAAAAGCCTGTATAAAAAAAGGTGTCTTAAGACGCATTTTAAAAATCAACAAGCATTCACTATTGCGAATTCTTGTGCCAAGCTTGTAGCATCATACTCAAAGATGACTTGAGGATGTAATTGCTGCCAAAGGTGCTTCATCAAAGTATTTAGCAGAGACTGTGAATACTAATGTACATGTGCTTTATTTGTTTTATATTTCTAATAAATCTGCTAAGATTTCAAACACACTTCTTTCACATTGTCATTATGGGGTATTGTTTGTAGAATTTCGAGAGAAAAAATATATTTAATCCTTTTCAGAATAAGGGTGTAACATAACAAAATGTGAAAAAGTGAAACGCTGTGATTATTTTTTGGATGGACAGTATTTCCCTCAGTGTCTCCTCATGTTAAATTACAATCTCTCACTTCCATTGTCCCATGTAAATGTAGCAAAAGCTGTTATTGTATTTTTTTTCATCTCATGGTTCTACAGGGTTCTACAGGGTACAGGATTGTAAAAATGTGGGCTGTGTCCTAGTACTCGCATTCAAGTCCTTAATTCTGAGTCACTGGGTCCCCATTACATCAAAGTAATGTTACAGTGAGGGAAAAAAATATTTGTTCCCCTACTGAGTACATTTGCCCACTGACTGAGAAATTATCGACTATAATTGTAATGGGAGGTTTATTTGAACTGTAAGAGACAGAATAACAACAACAAAATCAAGACCGTCTTAAAAGTGCAATTAAAACTTTTGCTTGCTAATGAAAAACTATCAATAGCTCTGGCCCAATATGATTTTTATCAATGATTCCAAACGGTATAATTTCAGTGACCTCTGCCCTATGATCAACATCAATTATTTTGTTCATTTATTATTTTGGGAAATTGTCTTTAGATTTTAATGCAATATCACCTCAAAAATGGTCAATAGCTATGACCTCATACAATCTTTTTCAAAACAAAACAATCTTTTCAGATGTAAGGGACATCTCGTACAACATCAAAATAGATTTTTAGTTTTTTGATTTGTCTTATTTTAAATTGGTGTAATTGCATAAATTATAGCAAAAACTGTCATTAGCTCTGACCCCATACAACCTTTTTCAAAACAATCTTTTCAGTTGTGTTAAGCGACATTTCCAATTTCACTCCATCTACAACAAAATACATGCAAAATGTCTGCCTGGATTTGAACTTGCAATCTCTGGGATGTCAGTCGTATGTTTATATGCCTGTACACCATTCCTATTCTACCAACCTGCAAAATCTACACTTTTTACACTCTGCTACAGCATCATGCGATTCCGTGAAACTGCCACGGATTTGGATGTTAAGGGACCATGTTCATTTCACAGACTTCTGTGAGATCACATTGTTTTAAATATTGTATAGAATCAGAGCTATTGACATTTATTTTAAATAATGTAGTAAATAGGGTAACTACATTATTACCAAAATGCTAATAATAAAAAGTTATGGTAAGGCACAGAACACTGCCTACTTTACTTTTGTTTTGAGATAGCAATATCTGTAATGTCAAACCCAGTGTGGGCTGGTGTTACCATATGAACTGAGACTTGGAATCATTATATTATTGTTTATTTCATGTATTTGTGTTTCAGTTCATTTCATGTCCCTTTATAATTATGTCCCTTTAGGTTAATGTACTCTCCCCTTAAGAATGGTGACACCTCTCTTTAGCTGGGCCATTGCTAGGATAAGGTTTATGTTAGGTTAGGCTGGTATCGTGAAGACCTGATGATTAATTATTACATTCAGCCGTGTTCTATTAGTCAGTTAGTTTGCTCTATATATATGGTGGCCAATCTAGAGGGAGGTGTCAGGCATTGATATTATATTACACTCTTTACTTGTATGTTAGCTGTCAGTGTCTATGCCACTGTGGGAGCATATTAAGCTATATACAGTGGGGCAAAAATGTATTTAGTCAGCCACCAATTGTTCTACCACTTAAAAAGATGAGAGCAGGCTGTAATTTTCATCATAGATACACTTCAACTATGAGTGACAAAATGAAAAAAATCCAGAAAATCTCAATGTAGGATTTTTAATGAATTTATTGGTAAATTATGGCGGAAAATAAGTATTTGGTCAATAACAAAAGTTAATCTCAATACTTTGATATATACACTTTGTTGGCAATGACAGAGGTCAAAAGTCTTCAAGGTTTTCACACACTTTTCCAGGTATTTTGGCCCATTCCTTTATGCAGATCTCCTCTAGAGCAGTGATGTTTTGGGGATGTCGCTGGACAACACAGACTTTCAACTCCCTATAATGATTTTCTATGGGGCTGAGATCTGGTGACTGGCTTGGCCACTCCAGGACCTTGAAATGCTTCTTACGAAGCTATCCTTTGTTGCCCGGGCAGTGTGTTTGGGATCAATGTCATGCTGAAAGTCCCAGCCACATTTCATCTTCAATGCCCTTGCTAAAGGAAGGAAGATTTCACTCAAAATCTCACAATACATGACCCCATTCATTCTTTCCTTTACACGGATCAGTCGTCCTGGTTCCTTTTGCAGAATAACAGGCTTAAACCATGATGTTTCCATCCCCATGCTTCACAGTAGGTATGGTGTTCTTTGGATGCAACTCAACATTCTTTCTCCGCCAAACACGAAGAGTTGAGTTTTTACCAAAAAGTTCAATTTTGGTTTAATCTGACCATATGACATTCTCCTAATCATCTTCTGGATCATCCAAATGCTGTCTAACAAACCTTAGTTGGGCCTGGACATAAGAAGGGGGACACGTCTGGCACTGCAGGATTTGAGTCCCTGGCGGCGTAGTGTGTTACTGATTTTAGCCTTTGTTACTTTGGTCCCAGCTCTCTGCAGGTCATTCACTAGGTCCCCCTGTGTAGTTCTGAGATTTTTGCTCACCGTTCTTGTGATCATTTTTACACCACAGGGTGAAATCTTGCTTGGAGCCCCGGATTGAGTGAGATTATCAGTGGTCTTTTATGTCTTTCATTTTCTTAATTACTCCCACAGCTGATTTCTTCAAACCGAGCTGCTTAACTATTGCAGAGTCAGTCTTAACTGACTAAATACTTGTTTGCCCCACTGTAAGTATACAGGTTATATTTTCTCAGTTACTGTCAGGTTGTCAAGACAAAGACATTGACAGGTTATGTTGTTTTCTGGTAATGTCAAGTTGTCATGACAAAGACGTCATAAACAATCTCAACCGTGCATAAAAAATGACATAGTTGACCGAATGACACCTAATGAGTTACGGTGTATACTATATGTACCAACTTAATGCTTCTGTGTTTACAGATTTTCCTGATTGCTAAAACACTAAAAGTGAATGCCGAGATCTATGGGTTGAAACCATACCGATTATGTGCATGTCGTACACACAGGCACCAAATGAACAAAACATGTCGGCATGGCACCGTAAACAATTCTGTAACACACGGTGCAAAACACTACACACATTGACCAATGATGAAACACTGTGCAGTCAGCACATCCTTTCAATAGTTAAAACACACACAACATTAGCAACACCCCCGCACACACAGTAAAACACTTAACATGTAACTGAACACCAATCAGTCACTATACATACACTCACCTAAAGGATTATTAGGAACACCACCTTAACTCTACATGGCATTGATTCAACAAGGTCCTGAAAGCGTTCTTTAGAAATGTTGGCCCATATTGATAGGATAGCATATTGCAGTTGATGGAGATTTGGGGGATGCACATCCAGGGCACGAAGCTCCCGTTCCACCAAATTCCAAAGATGCTCTATTGGTTTGAGATCTGGTGACTGTGGGGGCCATTTTAGTACAGTGAAATCATTGTCATGTTCAAGAAACCAATTTGAGATGATTCGAGCTTTGTGACATGGTGGCCATAAAGCAGGGGTGTCAAACCAGATCCACAAAGGGCCTAGTGTCTGCAGGTTTTCGCTTTTACCTTGTACCTTGTACCTGAATGATTGAATGTCATTAATTGGTTAGGATCTTGCCTCACCTGGCAGTCTACGTCTTAATTGGGCTCTAATTGAAAGGAAAGACCAAAAACCAGCATACACTCGGCTCTCCGTGGAACCGGTTTGACACCTGTGCCATAAAGGGATGGACATGGTCAGAAACGATGCTCAGGTAGGCCGTGGCATTTAAACTATGCCGCATTGGCACTAAGGGGCCTAAAGTGCCCAAGTAAAAAAAAAGTATATTTAAATAATACTCCAGTATTATACTTCTAGTATACTTATGTTTAACCATAAGTATGTATTCAATGTATTTAAGTATATTTGAAATATACTTTCAAAATATACATACCAAAATATCATATTACATTTAAATATACTTTTTTTTACTTGGGTGTTTCAAGAAAACATCCCCCAAACCATTACACCACCACCAGCCTGCACAGTGGTAACAAGGCATGATGGATCCATGTTCTCATTCTGTTTACGCCAAATTCTGACCATCTGAATGTCTCAACAGAAATCGAGACCCATCAGACCAGGCAACATTTTCCAGTATTCAACTGTCCATTTTTGGTGAGCTCTCGCAAATTGTAGCCTCTTTTTCCTATTTGTAGTGGAGATGAGTGGTACCCGGTGGGGTCTTCTCCAGTTGTAGCCCATCCGCCTCAAGGTTGTGCGTGTTGTGGCTTCACAAATGCTTTGCTGCATACCTCGGTTGTAACGAGTGGTTATTTCAGTCAAAGTTGCCCTTCTAACAGCTTGAAGCAGTCGGCCCATTCTCCTCTGACCTCTAGCAACAAAAAGGCATTTTTGCCCACAGGACTGCCGCATACTCTATGTTTTTCCCTTTTCACACCATTCTTTGTAAACCCTAGAAATGGTTGTGCGTGAAAATCCCAGTAACTGAGCAGATTGTGAAATACTCAGACTGGCCCGTTTGGCACCAACAAACATGCCACGCTCAAAATTGCTTAAATCACCTTTCGTTCCCATTCTGAAATTTATTTTGGAGTTCAGGAGATTGTCTTGACCAGGAACACACCCCTATATGCATTGAAGCAACTGCCATTTGATTGGTTGAGTAGATAATTGCATTAAGGAGAAATTGAACGGGTGTTCCTAATAATCGTTTAGGTGAGTGTATAATTCAGGTATGAGCACCTGTCATGAGACAATTGTGAATATGCAGGCTGAAGGACCAAGGGGAAGGAGAATATGAGGAAGAGACGGGAAGAGGGAGAGGAGAACGAGGATGAGATGGGGGAAGAGGGAGAGAAGAAAGAGGAAGAGACTGGCAAAAACCAGAAATCGGGGCCGAAACATCATCGGCCAAAGGGCAATCGAGAACGTCTCCGGGCAGTGTGGGGGCAACATCACCATGTGTGCCACCATTAGTGACCAGGGGGTCCTCCATCTCTATGCCAGTCTGGGTCCCTACAACACTGCACACATACTGACATTTCTGCATGCACTACCAGACATCGGGACTGAAACATCATTGTAATGGGAGTTTTTGTGCTACCTGTATACAATGTATCACTGAGGCTTGGTTGTGGTAAAAAAACAGTTAAAAACTACAAATTACAAAAGTGTCTTGAGTAAAGTTTACCAGTGTGTTGTGTCTCCTTTGACTGTTTATTGTGCATGTGCACATGTGTTTCCTATCGATCTGAAGAGGGCCTTTTGAAGTCAGAGTGTTAAGTTGTGATTGCAGAATGTCTTTTTGACATGGCAGTTAGATGTTAATCTCCAAGTGTTGTGTCAAGAATTATTGTGTGTTGAGTTTTGACACAATGAGCCAAAATTAGCATTTTGTGTGTTAACAATTTGGAAAAATTGTAACAGGCTCTGTGATAATAGTTGGATGGCTTGTCGACACATGCTTGGAGGAAGCATGTGATCAATCTTCGACCAGCTAGCACCTGCAAGGGTTTGCTGATGTGATGAGGCTTGTAGTGGATTTGGAGATGACAAATTAGAAACTGAGATCTCCAAATAAAACAGAAAAATAATGATCATTGTTAAAAAACGGTCTGAAAAATGTTGAATGCCATCTGCCTAATTTTTTATAAATGTTTGCACAACAATTAAATTATGTTTAAACCTTTCAGTAGACATTGAAATTTAAATACTTTTAGTGAATACTCTACTCTGGCAAAAATGTAAGTTAAAAATAGTAAACTTGACCAAGATTGGCCTTAAGGTTATGCGGAAAGGCCCCCTGAACGTCACAGGCCTGGGGGAAACACACTGTCTGCTCCACCCTGTGCTACGCCCTTTTCAAAACAAAAAGACGCATCTTCAACATATTTTCAACATCCTTTCTGTAGTGCATTGTTGTGTTTTTGCTTTGATTCTCTTAGGCTTTGTAAGTTTATAATGAAGATATTAGCTTTGTCAATGGAGAACTCGTTTGTGGAGGTGAATAAGTCTTCATGAATGTGTAAATGTGCACCTGTAATTCTGGCTAAGTTTCTATGAAGCAATGCATGGGTGTGTGTGTTCTTGTGCAATATTGTTGACTAGCAAAGTCTTAGCCTACCTGCAAGCTCCCCTCATACCTCACTGATCTCTATAGAATTGGCAGACATACCAATCTACTAGAGTTAATGGATAAATATTATTTTAGGGACTTTTTTACAGGTTTTACCAGTTGCTAAAACACTAAAAGTGAATGCTGCGATCAAAGCGTCAAAACCGTACTATTTGCATGCATGTCGTACACACAGGCACCAAAAAAAAAAACACCTCGTCAGCATGGCACCAAAAACAATTCTGTAACACACAGTGCAAAACACTACACACATCGTGCATGTTACACACATTGGACAATGATGAAACACTCTGCAGTCAGTCAGTTGACGTCTAGTCAATAATCAAAACACACACGACATTAGCAACACCCCCGCACATACAGTAAAACACTTAACCTGTAATTGAACACCAATCAGTGACATATGTAGCATCATACATAGAACTCAGGTATGAGCACTTGTCGAGAGACAATCGCGAATATGGAGGCTGAAGGACCAAGGGGAAGGAGAAGATGATGAGGAAGGGACGGGAAGAGGGAGAGGAGGACGAGGAAAAGACGGGATAGAGGAAGAGGAGAATAAAGAAGAGACGGGGAAAGAGGGAAAGAGAGGAAGAGACTTGCAAATAACAGACATCGGGGCTGAAACATAATCGGCCAAAGGGCCATCGAGTGCGGGGGCAACATCACCATGTGTGCCGCCATTAGTGACCAGAGGGTCCTCCATCACCATGCTAACTTGGGTCCCTACAACACTGCACACATACTGACATTTCTTCATGCATTACATGCCGCGGTCACATAGGATGGACCAGGGCAGCCCATGTTCATTGTCATCTGGGATAATGTCAGTTTCCACCGAGCTGCTCTGGTCCGGGACTGATTCCCCAACCACAACCATTTCATCGGGTTCATCAACCCGATCGAGGAATTATTTTTGGCATGGCAGTGGAAGGTCTATGACTGCCTATCACATGCCCCCATGCCGCTCCTGCGAGCAATGGAGGAGGCATGCAGAGACATCGAGGTGGGGTCAATCCACGGGTGCATACGCCACGCCCGGCAATATTTTCCCCATTGCCTGGCGAGGGAGAACATCGCCTGTGATGTGGACGAGGTGATGTGGCCCGACTTCAATCAATGGTGTAATCTCTGACTTAATGGGAGTTTTTTTGCTACCTATAGACAATGTATCACTGAGGCATGGTTGCAGGAATAAAAACGGTTAAAAACTACAAATGACAGAAGTGTCTTGAGTAAAGTTGACCAGTGTGTTGTGTCTGTTTGATTGTTTATTGTTCATGTGCTTGTGTGTTAACTATTGATCTGAAGCGGGCCTTTTGAAGTCAGAGTGTTAAATTTAGATACAGAATGTCTTTTTGACATGAGAATTAGGAGTCATTGAGAGAACAGACATGAGTGCTGAGCTGTCCGACTTTCACAGGAGAAGGGGTAAAATCTGATATACGTCTATATCTAATTTGTCTATGCTCTACCTAAATTGCTCGAATTAGTTTTAATTATTTTACTATCTCGCTCAACAGGCAGCTCACTCACTCAGGGAGAGCAGGGTTGAGATAGCACGCAAGTATTTGTCCCACTATGCGTGAAATACGTTTGTGAAATAACAAGTATTTGTCCCACTGTGCGTGAGATACGTTTGTGAAATTACAAGTATTTGTCCCACTATGCGTGAGATACGTTTGTGAAATAACAAGTATTTGTCCCACTGTGCGTGAGATACGTTTGTGAAATAACGAGTATTTGTCCCACTGTGCGTGAGATACGTTTGTGAAATAACGAGTATTTGTCCCACTGTGCGTGAGATACGTTTGTGAAATAACAAGTATTTGTCCCACTGTGCGTGAGATACGTTCGTGAAATAACAAGTATTTGTCCCACTGTGCGTGAGATACGTTCGTGAAATAACAAGTATTGCATGAAAAACAAATGGTCTTTCACATTGAAAACTCACAAATAAGGAGGTTCAATTGCTTTTTGTCCATAAAAATTTGTTAAACAATAGTAAGCTACATGGTTTCCAAACGTTTCTCTGCCAACAAGGAGTGAATGCCAGCTCGCGCTTCTTCATGATCTGTCTGGTCTGCAAGGTGGCGTTCAAATGGTCAAAATAATATTGCAGACTCCTTTATCCAACATCTCATTTTGCTCTATGAATACATTCACAATCAGCGGACCAGGTCAGATTAAGAATATATTATTGATACAGCCATGATATGCTGCTATGAATTTAGAAGGCTGCGTTGACAACCTGGATGTGCCCTCTCCCCAGCACTACCAATTAACACAAATAACCAGGTAAAGGAAGTTCACACAGTCATCAATTAATTGAAAACAAAGAGGAAAAAATGATTCCTTATGGTCAATGGTTATTTATGAACCTTCTTAACTTGGTCAGAGGTTTTAATTAACAACTTTCCAAAACAGATTATCCAAGCCTTGTACTTGTACTTTGGACTTTTTACAATGTGGAACATTTGACACAAAATGTGTTAGAGCAATATTAACACATTTAATTGTGCTGTCCCTTATTCAGAGTATGGTGATTTGGCTGTCTCATTGGGAATTAGGCATAGAAACTTTGAGATTGTGACATCATTTTTGGTTTCTGCTGTTGAACAGACACTTGTGTCGTTGAGTTGTAAGACAGCTTTGCAGGTCGCCTGAGCGCTCATGAACATAATTCATGTCAGCACCTCCATGCACTGAGCTAGCTCACACTTGGCACATCCAGTGAAAAATGTCTGGCACAAATAAAATAAACAACTTATGTTAATATTGCTCAAGACAGAAGACAGAAAACAAAGACACAGTGAATCTAGAAGGTGCTTTCATTGGGGCCTTATTAAAAAGACCACCGGTATCAAGGAAATGCAGATTAATTTTTAAAAATTCATATGGGTTTTCTCAGTTACTAGGTGTGTATCTAGGAGCAAGTTGACCAACTTCCTTGTAAAAACATTGTATATCTTGGCAGAACTTATTTGCTATAATATGTCTATTGATGGAGTGACCTGATTTCTTGGGTGTTTAAATGCCATCCAATCCTGTGGTAATAGTTAATAAATAATAGCTGTCATCTGCTTTGTGTTTAAGAGTGGCTGTCAAAGCACTTCTTGATATTTAACCTGATAAGGATCCAGCCCTGAAACTCTTCAAGATCTGATTGTGAAATTCTGCCTAAAAACATACCCAATGTTAACCTCTTGATACACTGGACCTGAAGCAAGTACATACGTACATATGGTTGATATTTCTTGAAGGAGACTTTGAATTTTTTGGATATGTACAATTTATTTAGAATAAGGTGAATTCACTTAAAAAATTTGAGGTAAGCGGTTGCCTTAAAAACGTTAACAGGAATATTATATACGTTTGTGTTAGCCAGCCAGCGTCCGTGCCGCTGAAAGAGCATGTAGGCTAGTTCTCAGTATTCTCATTTATGCATATTCAACAAGATTGTTCCCTGCAAACTGCTAGCACTGTTTTTCAGATCCATCTAATAAATCAACCAGCATTTACATTCACCACTCTGTCTGCCTGCGTCCTCCTCTCTACCCCACCAACCGAAACTGTGACAGAATAATCCACCTTGAGAAAGAGGAGTGCTTCGGACGCAACGACTGAAATACAAACAACATGCCCAACAAGTTGTTCTTGCGACCGGAGACAGCGGAGGAGGAACACGCCAGGCTCTACCGCGTCTTTTGCGGCACACCCCCCATGTGGCAGTATGGGGAGTATCATATGCCAGTTACTACCACCATGCCGACACCCAGCAGAAAGAGCCTGGGAGGAGTCCAACCGGAAAGAGGAGTCTTTGTCGCCTCTAGGTGGAACGTTGAATCCAACCTGGAGGAGGATTATGTGGATGAGGACCAGGGTCTCCCCAATAATTATTTAGGGGGCGCGTTGGGGAGTGGGAGCAGGTGACCACACCCCCATTCGGCAGCCCAGCTCCGAAGGGACAGCCAGGGCTGGCGGCATCAGCGACCTCGAGAGACCCGATGGCTCCGTGGGTGCCCACCACAACACCATGGTCGTTGTACTCAGAGGTTCCACCACCCACGGAGCCCATCCCGGAGCTGATGCTGCCACCCTACCATCATGCCCTGGCTGAACATGGAGAGGAGCAACGCGAGGAGCAGGGGCCAGCTCAACCAACCCTCCAGGCCGAGGCCCCAGCTCTGCCGGCCCTCCAGGCCGAGGCCCCAGCTCTGCCGGCCCTCCAGACCGAGGCCCCAGCTCTGCCGGACCCTCCAGGCAGAAGCGCCAGCTCTGCCAGCCCTCCAGGCCGAGGCCACAGCTCTGCCGGCCCTCCAGGATGAGGACCTGGAGGGGATCCTTCTACCTCCACCGCCAGGGTTTGGCGATGCCCCTGCCGCTTCTCCGCTGGACACAGGGCCCCCTGCTGCTTCTCCGCCACCGCCGGACACCACTGGGCCCTGGTGGTTGCTTCACCTGTTTGGCCTGACCCTGGGCCCCTTATTCGGCCTGACCGTGGGCCCCCTGTTGGGCCTGACCCTGGGCCCCCTGTTGGACCTGACCCTGGGCCCAACTGTTCCATCTGGCCTAGGCTTCAATCCCCTACCTGCCTTCCTGGAGCGGGTGGCTAGCCGGCGACCTCTGGTGGCCCCTCCGCCTGGCTGAGTACCTGGGTGGGCTCTGACTGGAGTGGGGTGGGTTTGTGGCCCTCCCGCCCTCCCTTTTGGCCTGCCTTCCCTGGCGTAGAGTGCTTTTAAGGGGGGGGGGTAATGTCACCCCTGCCCAGCAGATGGCAGGGGTGAACATAGACTGAGATATGTTCATAGACTACTTTATATTCTATGATTTGTGTTGTTTAGTGTTCTGTTCAGTTCTTCAATATGTCTGTATGTATATATATTTAGTCCAGTGCAAATGTATGGTGTTTTGGTTCTCCTTTATTTTGTAGGCCATATCATGATTTCCTTTAGGGGTTAACCACGCGTCTTCCTTTGCTGGGATTGCTGGGAAATAGAGTCAGACAAAGTCAAGCTGTATACTAGTGTGTTTGATTGCATAGTGGGAACAGCCGTGTCCTGTTAGTTCAGTTGAGCTCTGATATATATACAGCCCCAGCTAGGGAAGCGGCGTGGATTATTGACTACTGTCTGTGAACTGCTGTTTGTGTTTAAGGTCAGTCCTGGAACAATTACTACCACATTGTGAGAAGTGAGTCGTCTCTGTCTGTTTGTGATGTGCATCGAGTCTTCGTATATATGTTCTATATGCCCGTTTCCCTGTATGTCAACAGGAATATTATATACATTGTGAGTGTTAAACAGCCAGCGTCCGTGCCGCTGAAAGAGCACGTAGGCTAGTTCTCAGTATTCTCATTTATGCATATTCAACAAGATTGTTCCCTGCAACCTGCTAGCACTGTTTTTCTGATCCATCTAATAAATCAACCAGCATTTACATTCACCACTCTGTCTGCCTGCGTCCTCCTCTCTACCCCACCAACCGAAACTGTGACAGTTAAGTAATGGCTTATGAAAACTTGAGTGCATTTAACCTAAAAATAAAAAATAAAAATCCACCCTTTCATGCAATTAAGTTAAATACACTCAAGTTTTCATAACCCATTAAGGCAACTGGTTACCTCTTTTTTTTTTACTGAATTCACCTATCGGGGCTTACAGTGCAGTGGATATGGCACAAGATGAAATAAAGAGAATGCATAATTATTTTCTGGTTTTATTTTTCAACATCGTCTTTGAAAAAGAACTACATAGCCATATATTGAGATGGTCCTGAAAACCATACATGCCAGAAATTAGTGTAATTAATTACTTTTCTGGGTTGGGCTGAGTTACCATTTTATGGGAAGATCCTCAGTACGTCCCTAATTACCAGGTTAAAGAAATTCTGTAATTTCAGGATGTTTCCCTTTATTCCAATTGAAGGTAAAACACTGAACTTTTACACTGGATTTCCTGTCAAATTACAACCTTTTTTTACAGTGTAGTCATGTTTTAGTTTTTCATAGATCACTGGAAAATTATGAATTTCTTTTACCTGGTGTCACGATGTGGTAAAGAATGAGTCAAATGCAGGAGATGGGTTCTCTCTATTATTTAGAACACTCGTTGATGCAGATAATTCATCCTTGAAAAATGTTGAGGCCACGTGGCAGAAAGAGCCAACAATACAAACAGTATGGCACTTATATAACAGCCAGTAGGCTAAAATAGATTACCTAATATTGACCGTCACTTTATACAGCAGTTCAAACAATATCCTACACTCCATGTAGGGAGGATGGGGATTTTATAACCAAACAAACATTTAAGGTGTTTTCAATTACCACAAATGAGAGGGTGTGGGCTGGGAGTGCAGAAGGGCAGCAGCTTCGTTAGACTCGGGATTCCGAGCGCCGGATCCTGTTCATGCCAGTAGGGGGTGTTCCAGGATCAGTGATGGTTACCATATCTCCACCGATGTGTAGCACCGGTGACGCGGCATCCCTGGCCCAGGGGACGACCCAGAGGATGCGGAGCCGAGCTATCCGGCCGGCACAGTTGGAAGTCGCGCAGGAGCCCAACAATGCTCCTCAGGACCGTACCTTTCCCAATCCACGAGGTACTGGAGACCACCCCCATGCCACCTCGAATTGAGGATGGACCTTACAGCATAAACCAGGTCACCCTCAACCTCCAACGGTGGAGGGGGGGTCTCCAGCAGCCCGGCCTCATGGAGAGGGCAGTCCACCACTGACCTGAGGAGAGAAACATGAAACACAACGAGGCAAACACAACCTGTATGACACCTCAATAACTCTCCTCAGGACTTTAAACGCCCCCATAAACCGTGGCGCAAGTTTCCGGCACGGGAGGCGAAGAGACAGGTCACGGGTCAAAAGCCAGACTCGGTCCCCAGGTTGGAAAAGGGGCGTAGCAAACTGACTGCAGTCCAAATGGAATTTCTGACAACGGACGGCACGCTAGAGTCGGACATGGGCAGCATCCCAGCATCCTCGGTGCGCCTGAATCAGTTACCGCAGGGGCCTGAGTCTGACTCGGCTGCCAGGGGGCCAGAACCGGCTGAAAACCCAAGACGCAGTGGAATGGCGTGAGTTTGGTGGAGGAGTGGCGCAATGAATTTTGAGCGTATTCGGTCCATGGCAAGAATTTTACCCACTCCCCCGGCCGGTCCTGGCAATATGACCTAAGGAAACGACCCACTTCCTGGTTTACCCTTTCGACCTACCCGTTCGCCTCCGGGTGGTATCCCAACGTGAGACCCACCGCAACCCCCAATCTCTCCATAAAGGCTTTCCAGATATGTGAGGTTAACTGAGGACTGCGGTCAGAAACAATATCCTTTGGTACCCTGTAGTGTCAAAAGACGTGTGTAAAAAGAGCTTTGTGGTCTGCAGGGCCATAGGGAGGAAGCAACAGGATTGGAGAACTTATCCACAACCACCAAGATCGCAGTGTTACCATCTGAAAGAGGGAGATCTGTGACGTAATCAACAGACAGATGCGACCATGGTCATTGCGGAATAGGAAGAGGCTGTAATTTCCCTGCAGGAAGGTGCCTCAGTGCTTTACATTGGGCACAATTTGAGCAGGAGGAGACATACACCCTTACGTCATTGGCTAAGGCGGGCCACCAGTATTTGCTCTCCAGACAGCTGATGGTATGTCTGATACCAGGATGACCCGAGGAGGGTAGTGTATGACCCCAGCAGATGAGTTTGTCTCTAATTTGGACCGGAACATACTGATGCTCAACAGTACATCATGCAGGAGCTGGGACTGTGCATAATGCCTGTTGGCTGTCAGAATCCACCTCCCACATCACCGGTGCCACTATACACAATTCAGGGATGATAGGGCTGTCATCTACTGGGCTCCCCTCTAAGTCAAACTGGTGAGAAAGAGCATCAGCTTTACCATTCCTACTGCCTGGAATGTACGATATTTGTATGTGAAACAAGTCAAAAACATGAACCACCTTGCCTGGCGCAGATTTAGTCTCCTCGCTGCCCGAATGTGATCCCGGTTACAGTGGTCGGTCCATATGTACGGTGGTTGGTCCTCCATGCATTAAGGACACTGACAATGGCCAACAACTCACAATCGCCAACGTTTTAGTTCCGTTCGGCAGGTGTCATCTTCCTCAAGTAGAAGGTACAAGGACGGAGCTTCACCGGTAAGCCAGACCATTGCGAAAGCACCGCCCCTACCACACTTTCGGACGCATCCACCTCCCCCACGAACTGCAACGTCGAGTCCAGGTGAGCCAGAATAGGAGCGGATGAGAACAGGGTCTTTAGTGAGACGAAGAGGTCCACCGCAGACAAGGACGTGATCGACGCTGCCACCTTGCCAAACCCATGGATGAACCCCTGATAATAATTAGCGAAACCTAGGATATGCTGTACTACTTTCACTGTGGTTGGAGTCAGCCAATTATGCACAGCATCAATGCGATCCACCTCCATCTACACCCCCGGTCCAGGAAATGTGATAACCCCGGAAGGAGATGGCTTGTTGGAAAAATTGGCACTTTTCTGCTTTGATGTATAGTTCATGCTCCAACAGCCTCTCAAGCACCCTGCATACCAGGTGGACATGCTGTCGCACGTAGCCTTGTACACCAGAATATCATCTTTGTACACGACCAACCCGCGCCACCACATGTCCCGGAAAAAGTTGTGCATGAACGCTTGAAAGGCTGAAGGAGCGTTCTGAGACCATACAGCATCACTAAATAATCGTAGTGACCTGTAGTCGTACTAAAAGCAGTTTCGTGTTGGTCTCCATCCCAAATATGCACCAAATTGTAGGCACTGCTAGGATCAAATTTCGTAAAGAAGTGAGCACCATGCATAGATTCAATGACAGAGGAAATAAGGGGAAGAAGGTAAGTAAACCTAATGGTAATGTCATTAAGGGCATGGTAATCTATGCATGGGCGCAGACCCCCATTTTCTTCTGGAAGATGCAGGTGAAGAGGAGGGGCGTATGCAACCCTGTCGCAGTGATTCAGTAACATACTGTTCCATAGCCTCTGTCTCAGCATACGACAGGGGATATACATGACTCCATGGCAGTACAGCTCCCAGTCGAAGGTCAGTGGCACAGTCCCATGGCCGATGGGTTGGTCATTTAGATGCCTCAATTTTGGAGAAGGCATGTGCTAGGTCCGAATACTCAATGGGTTACTAATGTAACTACACTGTAACAAGGACCCAGTAAAATGAAGTCTTACCAAAATATCTCTTGTGTAGTTAAATTAAAATTGGTGATCTTGCTCATTTTTTACATCTCTGTTTCATAAGGATTAGGATTATTACAAAATCATAGAGGTTTGCAGTAAGTTTCAAATATGTCTTTGTTTTGGAAGCATGTTCCTTGTTTCATAAACAAAGTGCCTATGATTAGTTTCAGAATAGATGCTCATACATGGACGGTAATGAAATAGTAATTTCCATATAACAAGATGGAATTTACCTAGAAAAAACTATGCTCTATGTCATTACTGGGACTCTTTGATGACGAAAAATAAAGATTGTCATCTGTAAGTACTATATTTTATAGTGCAATATCTTGTTTCCTCAACGTGATTTGCTATATTGCTAAGTAGCTATAAGCGAATAATTGCTTTGTTTTGATGGCACATCATTCATATTATCACTCATAACTTTTTCAATGGTATAACTATTGTAAAACTGAGATATTAGCTAGAATCCCAAGATCTTAAGCTTTAAGGACTAAAATTGTAGTTGTGAGCAGTGATTTTAATCCATGTTTTATTTGAAGTGCATGTGTACAAGGCACATACCTCATCTTATAAGGCACAGGTGTCAAACCGGTTCCACGGAGGGCCTAGTGTATGCTGGTTTTTGGTCTTTCCCTTCAATTAGTGCCCAAATTAAGAACTATTAAGACTGCCAGGTGAGGGGAGATCCTAACTAATTAGTGACATTCAATCATTCAGGTACAAGGTAAAAGCGAAAACCTGCAGACACTAGGCCCTTTGTGGATCCGGTTTGACACCCCTGTTATAAGGTGTAATGTTTAATTTTGAATTTAGCTATTGTAAAACAGAGACATTAGCTAGATTCCTTAGATTTTAAGCTTTGTAAAGATATGGGACATGTATATACCTAAAAATTTGACTTGTAAACTGTGATTCTAGTACAGTTTTTATTTTGTTTGGGAAAATCTCCCGCGGGCCGGAGACTAATCTTTAAAATACCAAATGTAACCTCTTGTTATATTGGAACTGAACTAAGGAGATACTTATGCTTGATATTCTTTGAAAGAAAAGACTTTGAAATTTGTGGATATGTGTCACGTTAATAAGCTGAGACAGGCGCGAAGGTTCAATAATCCAAAATACTTTATTCAAAACAAAAGAATACTGCCGCGTGGGGCTTTACAAATAAATATATAAGGCACGAACAGGAACGCGTACAGGGAAATATTGATCGACAAGAGACACCACAAAACAAACAACCTAAATACACTTACTAACGAGACACAACTCAACACACCTGGGGCAATGACAACCTAACTGACGTAATCAACACAAATGGAAACTATGACAACGACTGTAAACAATACAGAACGGATATAACAGACATCACTAAAGAGACACTAGGGGGGGCTAAAACATCACACACTGGAACAGAACCATACATAACACTAATAACAAAATAGCACAACTAAACCACCGTATATCAAATGCTGAATTACACTGAGGACGTAAGACAGAACACAGGAGACATCACTGACATAAAAGGAACATAAAC
>JACXGM010012144.1:0-24287 GCA_016801145.1 Umbra pygmaea
TCCCTCACTCGCGAACAAGACCCCAAGGTATTTGAACTCCTTCACTTGGGGTAAGGACTCATTCCCTACCTGGAGTAGGCACTCCATCGGTTTCCTGCTGAGAACCATGGCCTCAGATTTAGAGGTGCTGATCCTCATCCCAGCCGCTTCACACTCGGCTGCGAACCGATCCAGTGAGTGCTGAAGGTCACAGGCCGAAATAAGAAATAAATAAATAAACGAATATATGCATCAATAAAAATATTTATACATTAAAATATACATAAAAATATACAAATGAAAAATTATTCATTTATTAATCAATATTATTTCCCTATTTATTTATTTCTGTGATCATTTATTTCTGTTTTTATTTATTTTTATATTCATTTATTTCCATATTCTTTTATTTCTGTATTTATTTATTTACGTATATATTTATTTCCGTATTTCTACATCCTTAAGCTAATGAGAGGGCGGGACTTAATCATTCAGCCATAGCAAGCAAGCCAAGAGCGGGAGATAGAAACAACCATATATAGTCTACGGTCTGTGATAGAAACAGATTGTGAATATAAAAAACGCAGCTGGGGAGGAACCAAGTGTACAACACGGGGTTGGTTTGTAGGATAAATTATTCTTTCAACCCCAAAAAGAGATGCAATGTCACAAACAGCAAATCCAACTAACTGTGCCGATTAGTTACGTTTTTTTGTGGCTTTGGTGTCACCTGTTGTGCTCCGTTAACTACCGTAGCTGCTCTCTCGCTCCGTCGAATTTGGTTTCTGTGTGTGTGTGGTTGACTTGGTGTGTTTGTGTGCGTGTGTTTTCACGAACACGAAACATTGCACTGGCAGTTCTATTCTGATGAAATTGATAGGCTACAACGAGAAGGGCGTCCTGCTCCGGCATTAACGGAATCGTATATCGAAAAATTAAGTCAATGATCACACTTCATCCAAATTCCTACCCACTGCAGGGTCAACTTCTGTGTTGTTAGATGATGCTTACTGCAATAAACTTTTAGCCAGACCCTCTACGCGAAAACGTTAATAATCAAATAATAATCAAAGCTAGCATTTTCACCTACGGTAGCCAAGACTCAAATCTCTGGCAAGAGACTGTATGAAGCCTACTCACGTAGTAATCAAGGCATGTAAAATTGATCTTCACACTCTGAAACCGATCAACCAATGGGAAAAAGGTGACACCGTGACATGCTTTGATTGACAGCGTCCTCATTAGCTTAAGGATCTGGAAATACAGAGACAAATATATACGGAAATAAATAAATACAGAAATAAAAGAATATGGAAATACATTATTACAAAAATGTATAAAAACTGAAATAAATGATCACGGAAATAAATAAATTGGGAAATAATATTGATTAATAAATGTATAATTTTATATTTGTCTATTTTTATGTATATTTTTATGTAGCCTATAAATATTTTTATTGATGCATATATTTATTTATTTATTTATTTCTTATTTTGGCAGACTTGGTCCTCCATACAAGGGTTGTCATTTTAAATGAAGAACACGTTGCAGACGCAAAACAGGCATCCGGATATTTCGCTCCTCTTTACCTATATCTCCCCACCTTTCAAAACGAAACGCCAGGCTCTGGTTGCGCGTGTCATCGCGCCACGTGATTTAACTAATATAGGCTATAATTACGTAAAAAATAAAAAAAACTTCTTAACTGTTTAACTGATAGTATTAATCGGTCAAATGTTTTACTTTCGGTTAATGGTTAAACGGTCAATATGAGCATCCCTAATTGGTACTAAAAAATTAATATCGGTCTATCCCTACTACTATCGCTCTAATCAGCCTATACACTACGAACATCCAAACCACCTGTGTTCACACTTACATCATTGATTGCACATTTCAGTTATTATTACATCAAATGTGAACTCACCAGCAGCTTTTTTCTGTATAAAACAGCCTAATTTCATTGATTTGTATGTGGGCCAAGTCGGCTGCAAAACTCTACCAAAGAGCAGTGAACCGTAGACATTGCCTGAATATCTTGCTAGGGAAGAAGGAAAAAACATATGTAAATTAAATAGTTTAATTTATCAAACTTCTTTTAAACAATATAAAGAATTATAGGATTTGGACTATCCAAAACGTTTGACATCTTAATATCTAACCCAAAGTTAACTCAGAGTTTTGTTTTCAAAGTTATTTATTAGTATTCCTGTTTGATAGTGTTTGATAAAAGTTCAACCAATCATTCTACTCTTTTTGCGGTCAGTTTTATTTGTCAGAACAGTGTAAAACAATCAGAATTGAGAAAGCTTATTAAAAGCTATAATACCGTCAAATAACGTGATAGCTTAAAATAAGCAAAATACAGTGATATCATATTTTTGCAATATAGGCCAGCAGTAGTTTTGTTGTATAATTGAAGCTAGTAGCTGACTAGCGTACGCTAAATTCAACGTCAATGAGGCGACTCGCAGGGCGCGGGTGCAAAGTTTGCATTGAATTCTGGACATGGGGTATTTCAACTGTAAAACAAACAGAAATTACTCTATTGTATCCTCGTCTGTTTTTGGAAAAATGGCAGAAAAGGCACGGGTAACATTTTTAAATACATCTCATTTACATTGGATTTTTACTTTAAATATAAGTAAAGCAATACATAATACTATTACAAACTGAAAATCTTGTAATTTTTTCTATTTTCAGTTTACTTACAGATATATTAGGCTATGCTACCTTACAAAATTCCATTATTATTGTAACATGACAGAACTCCAAGACGGCAAAAGGTGAATGTATATTTGTTGTGCATGAGAAAAAAGGAAGTCAGACGTTTGGAAAGCACGTGACTTAGTTGTTAAATCTACAGGTGAATCCACTGAGATTGTAAAATGCCGCACATTTTTTAAATATGAAGGCAAGAAAGGTACGTCTTCTTTGCAGTGAGTATGCTGCTTGCAAGCACTTTATACAAAACATTAGTAGTAAAAAGCCTTTGCAACCATTTTATTTGATTGAAGCAAATTATTTTCTGTCCAACAAAATGTGTCAAAATTACTTGATCTTTTTCATTTAAACAATTAGAAATGTGTCATGACAAAAACAAATACTGTACTCTTCTAATTGGTTAGACAGTTTTCCTTGTTAGTCTTTCTTGACTTTGAACCCAGTCTTTTTATGCAGCAAGCTAAGAGATTATGTTGTACAGTAAATTATATAATGGAGTTTGTTGTTTATCTTTCATTTTATGTTAATATTCAACTCTTCATTTAATTAGTGAATATGGTCACATGATTAAATTTTCTCTCCTTTATTGCAAGGTCTGTTTTATTTTTTGTACGTTATTGTGATATTGTTTTATTGATTTACACACCAGTAGCTAAACATTCAATGGTGAAATTTCCAGTCCCAATGACAAGTTTAATAACACAATGTCAAATATCTAATAATTGGCTTCCAACCAGATTAATTAGCCTTTATTGAGTACATGAGAAAAGTAATTACATATACAAACCTACTAACAACAACTAGGCAACTCTAAATAGCTAGGCCTATATTATGTACCTCAGGTAAGCTGGCTGTGCAATGGGACAGGTACTTCCCTGAAATAGAGAACCTATATAACTGGATTCATCATCACTTTTCTGCCCAGCCTGCAGTTATGAATTTACCGACGTATGGACTAGAGAGCCTCGTTGAAATTATGAGTAGTTCTGTGAAAATGTAATTTAATTAGAAGACACTGTCAGAGTTCTGGATCAGGTGGCGAGTATTCTGCGGTGGTAACTCGTTCTGTTAAGATGACGTTTGTGACCGTGAACTTATGGGAGAATTGTCTCTCGCCCTCATCAGCATAAAAAATACACCGAAAAATCAGTGTTCACGTGCTGGTGTTATGCAGTTAGGGTGTTGATGTGGTGTTACTTTGTGTTAAAATAAATGGACTGAACGCCAGGTGGTGTTGCTTTTCAAGTTGGTGTTAAAACAATCTGGTAGTGTTGGCTGTGTTCTACACTGGTACTGTTACCGTAACACCCACAAGTGTTAGGAAAAAACCATCAATAGTTTCTCAGAATGCTTTCCTGCACGTTTTATTTTTCAGAATTACTATTTAAAATATATTTTCTGATGTAATGAATTGATTACTTTCTGTATTTATTAAATAATAATAATAATGTTTACTTTTCAAAACATAATTCAAACTGTAATTGTTATTATTGATTGCAACCATTACTGAGATTAGTGTTCCCGTCGATGTACAGTCGTGGTCAAAAGTTCTGAGAATGAAACAAGTATTGGTCTCCACTCGTTTGTTGCTTCAGTGTTCTTAGATCTTTTTGTCAGTAGTTACTCTGGTATAATTACAAGCATTCCATAAATGTCAAACGCTTTTTTTGACAATTACACTACGTTTATGTATTTTTGAAGACCTCTGCAATCCGCCCTGGCATGCTGTCAATTAACTTCTGGGCCACATACTGACTGATTGCTACTCATTCTTGCATGATCAATGCTTGAAGTTTGTCAGAATATGTTTTTTGTCCACCCATATCTTGAGGATTGACCACAATTTCTCTATGGGATTAAGGTCTGGGGAGTTTCCTGGCCATGGAACCAAAACTTCTATGTTTTGTTCTTTGAGCCACTTAGTTAACACTTTTGCCTTATGGCAAGTTGCTCCGTCATGCTGGAAAAGGCATCGTTCGTTACTGTTCTTGGATTCTGAGAAGTTGCTCTCTGAGGATGTGTTGGTCCCATTCTTTATTATTTGGCAAAACTGTGAGTGAGCTTTTTCCCTTAGCTGAAAAGCAACCCCACACATGAATGATCTCAGGATGCTTTACTGTTTGCATGATAAAGGACTGATGGTAGCACTCACCTTGTCTTCTCCGAATAAGGTTTTTCCGGATGCCCCAAACAGCCGGAAAGGGGATTCATCAGAGAAAATTACTTTATATCAGGACACAGCAGTCCAATCCTTGTACCTTTTGCAAAATATTAGTCTGTCCCTGATGTTCCTTCTTAAAGCTCTACACTGGTGGTGCCCCAATCCTGCAGATAAATCAACTTTAGGAGACGGTCCTGACCGTCCTGGCACTTGCTGGACTTTCTTAAGCGCCCTTATACCTTCTTCACAACAAATGAACCTCTCTCCTTTTCAGGCCATATTTTTGTTTTCACCCTGAAATAACACAAATGGTTCAATTAGTCAACTACATTTTAAGACTTTGACTAATTGAATCAGGTGTGCCATTTCAGGGTTAATACAAAAACATGGCCCCCGAGGAGACCCCAGGAGAGGGTTGGAACCAAAGAGGGTTGATTTAGGTCCAATCTTACTAGCAGCAATATCCTTGCCTGTGAAGCCCTTTTTGTGCAAAGCAATGATGATGGCAGGTTTCCTTGCAGGTAACCATGGTTGGTATAGGAAGAACAATTTCATGCACCACACTCATTTTAAAGCTTCTGGTTTGTTATTATAACTCAATTAGCAGGACAGAGTGATCTCCAGCCTTGTCTTCATCAACACTCTCACCTGTGTAATTGAGACAATCACTGACAGCTGGTCCTTTTTTCACAGAGCTGAAATGCAGTGGAAATGTTTTTTGGGGATTCAGTACATTGTCATGGCAAAGAGGGACTTTGCAATTTATTGCAATTCATGTGATCATTCTTCATGACATTCTGGAGTATATGCAAATTTCCATCATCAACATTAGCCGCTTTCTGACGAAGTAGTTACAGGAACGTAGTTATAGGAACAGTCCACTTCTAAACAGTTCTACTAACTACTCTCCCCCAAAACGTTACGCAAGCACCGCAACAAGCTTTTATAGCGTCGTCACTAGAATTTAGTGTAGCGCTACATACAACATTTCACAGTTGTTTTCAGCCCAAGTACAGTAGTGCTGGGTTCCTACCGCGGCTTGCTGTTCTTTCAGATTACGAGGCTGAAAATTTTACAATTTAAAAAAAATAATGTTGTGATGATAATGTCCTAATAACGGAGTTCGAACCGCGGCGTTTAAAAACTAGTCTGGATTCATAGAAATTGAGTAGCTACTTAACACAGAAACACAAAAGACAAAGGCTCCAGCATAATATGTAGCATTATACGCAACAGACAAACGAAGCGACCGGTGTAATTTATAAGTTGGACCAATCAACGTGGACCTAGGAAAAGGGAAAATGGAAAGACCCTGCTCTGGAGTAGGAGCTAAAAAGGTTATAGAAACGACAGTGCGAGGAACTAAATAATCCCGCAATTTCTTCTATCGGAAAGCAAGAAAAAAAGGTTATAGGAACGTTATGTTCTAGGAACTGCAAAAATCCCTGCGGTCGGAAAGCGGCTACTGAGGCAGCAGACTTTGTAAAAATTTGTATTTGTGACATTCTCAAAATTCTCAGTATTTTTAGTGAACACCAAAATAGTGTACATTTAACACTGACCTTGTGTAACATATAAGTGTGTTTGGTGTTGGGAAATGTTGGTGTTAAAAGGACAACATCTTGAAAAGTGTTTGTTAAACTCTTTTTGGTGGTTCTTATATAAACATTTCAAAAGTGTTACATTGTACACCAACATAGTTCAATATACCAATTGATATTGCTGTGTACAGACAAACTGTGAGCAGAAAACGATTTAAGGGGGGTCTACATTATGATAATCATGGGCTCGAGCCTGATTATGGGTTCTCTGGCTTTCTCTGGGCCTCCTGCACAAGGAAGTGTAAGTTCGCCTAGCGCTGCCCGGGATTTGGTTTAGATAAATCAGATTATCTAGGGGAGAACAATTTTAGAAAAAAAACTAAACAAGAAAAAACAATAAGGCTGAACTCTTAATACAACCCAACATTTTATAGTTGTGTGCATCCTTTTCTTCTCGTTAATCCGCAGTGAGCAAAAAACAATTGTACTGCGTGAGCTGATGGTAAATGCCAATGTCTACATGAAGAGCAAACTGATTGGTAACTCACTTCATCTGTATGGCTATATAATATATATTTTATTCATACACTATCTGTGTGAGTGAGGTGTGTGTGTGTGTGGGTGGGGGGTTCTCGCTGACCATGGTGCAGGGGGTACGCAGCTACTGTAAATGTTAAATGTCTGAGGTGGTACGAGAATGTAAATAGTTTTGGAACCACTGTTCTCTACAATATAAACGTGTTAATATCAGAGCAAATTGACCACTCCCATGGCAAAGCAGCAATCTAAATGCACAACAAGTGGATACAGAACCAAGGCCAGCTCCGTAGCCCATGGAATCAGGCCCAGCTCCAGGATGAAATGACCGGAGGGGCATTTTTCATCAATGGGGGGCATAATTAATTAATATACAATTTGCTATGCTTATTGGGAAACAGAACTGGGGGGGCACAGATTCTATCTGGGGGGGGGGCAATGCCCTACTTTTCCGTAGATCCGGGCCTGCATGGAAATGTGTACAAACAGCCTTGCATAAGAGTAAAAATAGAAAAAGAAGTGATTTTCCTTGCCTTAAGAAAAGCCACACACATACACATACGTTAGGTCAACCTGGAATCTATGGCAGATATGAAATAAAGTGACTTGGAAGGATTCGACTCAACAGCTGATGGAGGTACATTTGTGGCTCTTTTAAGAAGTGTGAACTATGTTTCACCATAACTTGTAAATACATGTTGATTAAAGTAAATAAATAATAGATAGCATTTGATTCCGATTTAGCCTATTACATTCCAAGAACATCCTACTGAATATTTTTTTATTTCTGATTAGTCAGGAGAGAATACAAACAACAAATGATATGTTTCAATTTAAAAGTCAAGTTTTATAAACTGCTGCTGACGCAACCAGCTCAAAACATATTGAAGGACATTCCGTGACACACCCAGAAACATGCGATTGCCGTCTTGAGACATGACAACGTAAATACAACCAATGTAAATACAACCAGTATCAACTAGTGATGGGTTGTTCGCAAACTTAAGTGAACTTAATGAATCGAATTCCCCCCAAAAAAGAATTGTTCGTTTGATTCTCTTCTCATTATCCGCTGAATGCAACTGCAGTTGGTGAATAAATTAATATTTTCTACTATATTAAACGTACAGTATGTAGTTTTTGGCCGCTAGGGGTCTCTCAATCAAAACAGTAGCAACACATGTACTTTGATGAGGTCGAGAAGTAGCGTTGGATTATGGGTTTTGTTGTCGTCGTCAATGACAACCTGCCAATCGAGCATCTCCGGCAGAAACAAATGTTCACTGACAATGTAATGTATTGTTAAATATATTATAACTTTATTCATGTTATGTTTGGCGGTTCCCTGGAACATAGAGGAACTAGAGAAGTCAAAAGTTATTTGACGCCATTGACGGGGCGACAAAATGAAACGTCCCGTGTCTTCGAAATAAATTACAAATTTCTCTGTGTTTAAAGGTTGGTGGAAACATTTGGGATAATGTAAGTACACAACAAAAATATATTATATAAGTATAGTGATGTTTGTTTTTTTAATGCAAAGTACGTATTTTTGTTATTGTTTTGGAAAACTACAAATTTTACCTTTAAGAGCAAATCGAAACAATCTGACATGTGCATATACTGCCACCTACTGGACTGTAAGGCCTGTCATGGTGGTGAAACAGCTGGGAAGAACCGCTTTATACTGTTCAGAACTGTTTCCTGTTCCTTCAGTTCTCTTCTTTATCAGGCACAAACTAAATACATTTTACAATGGCAAATTGTGTTGTTAAACCTGCACTATGTAACTTTTTGTTTTAGGACTAGTAAACGGTAGGAACTAGTAGATTAATCCAGTGGTTAAAAAATATCAATTTAAATAATAAAAAATACAGGCAATAGTAAAATAGCAATATCGACATTTCACAATATTCAACTAAAAACAAATGCATGGACAAAATAATAATGTTTTTTTTTCGGAAATGTTATATAATGTCCCTGTATTATATATGTGGTCAGAAAACAAATAAAAAATAATAATAATCTGTGTAAAATTTGGGCTGACAGTACTCACGAATGGAAAGTTACTTAGTGCAGACCATAACTCTTTTTGGGGGGAGAACAAAGTGGAGTGTCAAACTTGTTTTAACATCATTATATACACCAGCAGTCTTCCCGCAGGGTAGCGGGGGTGGTATGGGGGTCGGGGATTATGTTGGGGGGGATTAAAATTGTAAAAATTGTATTGATATATTGCTATACACAGTATCTCTACTGTTATTTTTTCTGTGAATCATTATACATTTATTAAAAAAAAATTAAATATAATTTTATTGTGGCAATGCCATTGCCACTGATTGACAAACTCAACAGGCATTGAATGAAAAAGTAGGCTCTGCCCTCTACCCTATATTATGAAAAGTGTGTAAAATAAAATGATTAAATACAAAATGTAATTATGGAAAAACGTTGTTTCTATACATATATCTTTTCAAGTGGTTTATTTAAATATCAACTATGTATTCTGAGTATTGTTTGGTCCTCCCTAATAGGCTACACAACAGTATGGGAAGGAATGTAGACTTTCTACTGTAACACCATGACAATGCACTATTAATCCGGTTTAGATACAATATCTTGAAGTCGAAGTGCATTATCCTAGTCGACTGAATGAGCTATAACGAATTTCCTGGATATTGTCACACAGCAAATAATCCAGTGTTGATTTTAACACAGACATCATGGACTCGTTTAGACACTGAACACTGGATAGTGTTAAACCATTTGGTTTGACACTAGCCAGTCAGTGTTACCATGAAGTGACTACGCAGTTTTATCACTCAACACTGGTTCACGGACTATATGAGTCATACACTGACACTGTTAACACTGGATAATTTGCTATGCACTGAGCATAAATGTTGTTTAATGAAATATATTTGCAAATAAAAACATAGCTATTCAAACCCATTACAAAATAATGACATAAAACAACCTTTATAGCTCATACATACAAAATGTCAAACCACACAGATTATGATTTTGTGTTGCACTGAACACTTTTATTGAAATATCTATACTATGTCGTAAACGTTCACAAATGCTGATATTACCAACATGTTATTGTTATCGTAGCCTATATGAACACTTACCTGAGTTAGCCATCTCGGATGCTAGTAAGTGAAAACTTACAACTTTAAATTTGAGTTGTGTATAGTCCAGTAACCATTACTTCCTCATTCGTTGCCCGGGTGATCGCTTGAGCAGTAACCATTGGACGAGATTCCGGCAATAAAGCCAGAAGCAAAAGTCAGTCGGATCTTTAATTTTTCTTCAGCTTCAAAATAAAAGTTGCAATCATCGTATTTGTAACTGTTATTACATCTAGAAATATAAATATATTATTTATTTACATAGACTATTACATAAAAACAACACGCAGCCAAAATTATAAAACGATTTTATTATAAAAACGATTTTATTATAAATCGATTTTATTAAAAAAACTATTACTTTGGTTATTCATCAGAAGTATTTAGCTGGGATTTTAATTTAGATAGTGCAGGATTCTGAACATTATGGTAGTTAGTCACTGAGGCCCTGTTGGGCTGTTTTACTCCATTCTTGCCAAGGGCTCCCTGAGCAACTTAGTCACTGCACCATGTCTAAACCCGAAAATGGGATCACAGCATTCCCTCCGTGCTATAGCAGGGATTTCCCAACCCCTCGGCGGAGTCTGCCTGTGTTTTCAGACATGTCTGTATCTTCCAAATGATCTGTGCTGTCAAAGAGAGAAGCCCCAGCCCTCCTCCAATGACCCCAGGTTGGCAGCCTCTGGGGGGGTAGTAGCGCTGGCAGGAGAGCTCCAAGGGGGCACTGTTTCCTGCCATGTTGACTGCCTCTACACCAGTGTTGGGTATAGTTACTTTTAGGAGTACTTTTTAGTTACTTGATGAGTTCACAAGTTTTGGGAAGTCCCTAATTAAGCCAAAATTATCAGGTAAATGGAGTTCATTTCTTTACAGTGACCTATAAAACAAATAGAAAGAGTAAAAAACATATCAATCATGGTCACCAGTAAGATATGAACTCCATTTACCTGATCATTTTGTCTCAAATAGGCACTTCCCAAAACTTGTGAACTCATCAAGTAACTAAAAAGTACTCCTAAAAGTAACTATACCCAACACTGCTCTACACACACCTTGACTCCTGCCTCAAGTTTCCCAAGAACCCCGCTCCGAGAATTAGGAATTAGGCCCAAAATGGAGTTAAAGGTTCTTTTGGTGTTCTATCACGACCCAGTAAACAGACACTACAAAGGCCAGGACACACCACTGTATCTTTACCTTCACCTCAAGGCCTGGTACCAACTCCTGGAGGTGTGGCAGGTGAGGGGCATTTCCTTACCGCTCAGCCCAGGCCAGAGGCACCCTGTCTGGGATGAGAGCTGGGAACAAGGGGCCTGTTTGTCCCTGCAGTCGTGTTATTCACAGGGCTTGGGCTGCTTGGGAACTGTCGTAGAAAATGATATGTTTAGTGGGGCCAATGGCTCAGTGGTTAGGGAGTCAGACTGGTAATCGCAAGGTTGCCGGTTCAATTCCTGACTGTGCCAAATAAAACATAAAAATAAATATAGATACAGATACAACAATAATTATTTAGATGAATGGAAACTTTATGTACAAAGATAAGTAGTTACTCAGAAAAGTACTCTGATGCACTTAATAATGAACATGCATTAGCTCAGATGTATAATCATTAAAAACAAAGGGAAAGGTAAGACTTTAAGTTCATTCTTCTCAGTTGGCTGATTGCCTATGAAATCTCTGGGAACCCAAACAAAACTGCCAGTAAAACTAGTACTCCTCTTAGCTTCTACAGACTTTTAATCACACAGAGTAACCATCAACATTTTAAATTATTGAAAGCTGTTGTATGCTTTAATTTGAGCTGACATTGTATTGATTCAATCTTTCATAATTATTGTAGTTGTCGGAAAGTTTAGCACAGACTTGTTCTGAAAGCAATCACCATAGCAACCTAGTGACATGGAAAAATAAAATCAAACAACAATGGGAGTAGTTAAGAATTTACTAAACCTGAATTAACTCTTCACTCTTCTTTGTTCATTTCTTAACTGCCACGGTCTTAACACTCACAGTCTCTCTCTTTTTTTCCACACCATAATCTTCTTTTATTCCCACAGCCTCTTTCCTTCTCATTTGCTAGCCTCTAGGTATCCATCTAAATTTCAATTTATTGAAATGGAAAACATTGTTTACATTGCCAAAGTAAGTGGAAAATGAGTATAGAAAAAGAACAATAATAATATTTCAATAATTAAAAAGTAAACAAAAAATTATAACAAAGAAATATTAAATAAAATAAAATAAGATAAAAATATATATTAAAAAAACAACAAGTTTAACCTTCCAGATAGAGAGTATTGCACACAATTTTAAAAGTTTAAGGCACATTTAGTGTCAGATTTTCATTGCTGTGAGAATACAAATAGTTACCCTTAAATAATGTGAGACTGGTATAGATGAAGACATGTGTATGTTATGTTCCTCCTAATGTTGTTTGTGCTACTCTGGTTGTCTTTTCTTCGTAGCAGTGTGTCACAAATTTTGCTGCTGTTATTGCACACTGTGGAATTTCAACCTAATAAATATAGGAGCTTCTCTGTTTAATTTTCTGTCAAATTCTGTGTGTGTCTGTAGGATTTGAGGAAAATATATGGCTCTAATATGGTAGGAGGTTAGCCTGTGCAGCTCAGTTTCTACCTCGTTTTATGAGCAGTGTGCACATAGCCTGTCTTCCCTCTGTAACCAGATCTGCCTGTATCGGCCTATCAATAGCCAGGTCATGGTCACTGAGTCTGCACATAGTCATGGTTTTTCTTTTTTGGGCCTGATGCAGTGGTCAGGAATTCTGCCAATATGTACCCACTGTTTAGGGCAAGGTAGCTTTCTAGTTTGCTTTGTTTTCTAGTAGATTCAATCCCATGTGTGAGGTAGTTTTCCTTTTGTATTCTCATAATTTGGTTGGGTCTGATTCTCTCCTGGGGCTCTGTGTGGTCTGTTGGGGTTTGTGTACAGAGCCACAGGATTAGTTTTACGGGGCTTTTCTCTAGGTTCTGCTCTCTATAAATTAGGGCTTTCTTATGGTAGATTTGGTAGTTGATTTTTTTGAGGTGGGTGTGAAATTTTACATTTTGTTCTGGATTTTTATGATTACTGGGCATAGTCCCATTTCAGCTCTGCATGCATTGTTTGGGGTTTTGTGTTGAGAATACTTTTGCAGAATTCTGCATGCAGAGTCTCAGTTTTGTTTATCCCATTTAAAGTATTCTGGGTTGGTGAGGGGTTCCCATGACAATGGGATCTAAGACTGACTGGAGGATTTTAAGACAGATTTTAATTGGGATGTCTAGTTTTATGTTCTTTTTGATGCCATAGAAGGCCCTTCTGGCCTTGTCTCTCAGGTCAATGACAGCCTTATTGAAGTTGCCTATGGTGTTGATGTTTAGACCATGGTAAGTTGTTTGGTTGATCTAAGGCAATAGTGTTTACATACAGTTATTGTTTAGGGTCCTTGCATCTGGACATTGTTTGGAAAGATGATTATTTGTTTTTGTTTTACTGAGATTCACTTTCAGGGCCCGTCTGACAGAATTTGTGTAGGAGATCTACTGTAGGTGCTGCTGTAGACCCTCTGGTTGAGAACAGAAGCACCAGATCATCTCTCTCTCCCTCTCTCTGTTTTGTCCTGCTCACTCCTAGCCTCCCAGGCTTTTATGGGGGGAGACGATTCTGTTGGTGTGTGTCCCTCCTTGCATACTAATGTACTTATCACTAATATTAAGCAAGCTTGAGCTTGTGAATGTGTGTCACCATGTTTTTGAGTTGGCTTGCTGACATATGACCATGGGCCTATTCCTTGTTTGTGTGTATTGTATTTCATTATAACATTTTGGATTAGATAAAATTAAATCTTTGACTTTAATATTTCACCTTAGTTTTACCAGATGAATCAGTTAAAAATACATTCTTAAATACAATCATGGCATGGCAAGAGGTCTCCTGTTGGGCAAGGATAAAAGTATACAGACACATTTCTGTGAAAACGAGCACCTCCAGTCACCACCTCGTACTATGTTGTTGTCTAAGGGAGACATACAGTACAGTGCATTTGAAAATATTCACAGTGCTCCACTTTTTCCACATTTTGTTATGTCACTCCCTTATTCCAAAATGGATGACATTAATTATTTCCCTCAAAATTCAACAAACAATACCCCATAATGACAATGTGAAATAAGTGTGTTTGAAATCTTAGCAAATTTATTAAAAATAAAAACAAAAAAGCACATGTACATAAGTATTCAGAGCCTTTGCTATATGACACTCAAATTTGAGCTAAGGTGCATCCTGTTTCCACTGATCATCCTTGAGATGTTTCCACAACCTGGACTCCACCTTGATTGGACATGATTTGGAGAGGCACGAATCTGTCTATACAATTGAATGCAAAAGTTTAGGCACCCCTGACAATTTCCATGATTTTCATTTTTAAATAATTGGTTGTTTGGATCAGCAATTTCATTTTGATCTATCAAATTACTGAAGGACCACCAGGACTATTCCTAGAGCTGGCCACCCAGCCAAACTGAGCGATCAGGGGAGAAGGGACTTAGTCAGAGAGGTGACCAAGATCCCGATGGTCACTCTGACAGAGATCCAGCATTTCTCTGTCTAGACAGGAGAACCTACCAGAAGAAGAACCATTTCTGCAGCACTCCACTAATCAGGCCTATATGGTAGAGTGGCAACATGAAAGCAAATCCTCAGTAAAAGGTACATGAGAGCCCGTCTGGTGTTTGCCAAAAGGCACCTGAAGGATTCCAAGACCATGAGAAACAAAATTCTCTGGTCTGATGAAACTAAAATGTAACTCTATGGCCTGAATGGCAAGC
The DNA here is from genome assembly GCA_016801145.1 of Umbra pygmaea. NCBI lineage: Eukaryota > Metazoa > Chordata > Actinopteri > Esociformes > Umbridae > Umbra > Umbra pygmaea. The sequence continues at coordinate 14,909 of JACXGM010012144.1, forward strand.
GTCATGTCTGGAGAAAACCAGGCCCTGCTCATCACCAGGCCAATATTATCCCTACAGTGAAGCATGGTGGTGGCAGCATCATGGTGTGGGCATGTTTTTCAGCGGCAGGAACTGGGAGACTAGTCAGGGTCGAGAGAAAGATTAATGCAGCAATTTACAGAGACATCCTTCCTGAAAACCTGCTCCAGAGCGCTGTAGACCTCAGACTGGGGCAAAGGTTAATCTTCCAACTGGACAATGACCCTAAGCACACAGCCAAGATAACAAAGAATTGGCTACAGGACAAGTGAATGTCCTTGAGTGGCCCAGCCAGATCCCAGGCTTGAACCGGTTATCATTCCAACTCACGCGAATGCATTCCACTGATGCGCTTGCAATCACCAGAATACTAATCACCTGTGTCATGCCCTATATACAGTATATCAGCTTGTTTTACCAGTTTTTCGTGAGGTATTGATTGTACTCACATCATACTAAGCCTGTTTTGCCTGAGTCTGTTCTGAACCCTGTTTTTGTACCTGGATATTGTGTCTTTCGGATTTCCCCTTGTACTGCAGCCTGAGATCTCTCATGTATTACTCTGCCTTTCTTTTTGATAATGTTTCTGGATTCTGGTATTGTATCTTTCATTTTGTGACCTGTGTACCGAACCCTGCCTTTCTGACTACCGTTATTTGGGAATTTGGGAGTCTATCCGTTACAAGACTGTCATGGACGAACACTGATATGTGCTGTCTGGTCACATAGGCTAAGATGAGACTGTAGACAGATTGTTTTGTCGGGGAGGTGTTTATCTTCACTCTGCGTCACCATCGGTTGGCTCCTACAGGTATGAGTCTGAGAGGTACATTCAACAGAGGACTGTGAGGATAAAAAACACCACAGCACAGAGTATTATTTACCTTTTTGTTTGACAGAAAGACATAAGTGACTGAATGTAATTATGTAGAACAAACTCTCTAAAATCTGGAAACCTGAAGAAAAACCATGGTGTTCTGAGTCACAGTGTGATAACGTTTCTGCCAGGATCAACACACCCATGCTTTAGTCCACATGCTCAGGCATGTTAAACACCATACATATCTACTGTAACTCATCTACATGGTACTCTTACATTTAATCACCCACCCCATGTTTCTTTATTCATGTCTCACCCTATCTGTCTCTCTATCCATGTCTCACCCTATCTGTCTCTCTCTATCTGTCACTTCCAGCCCAGTGAGGGATGGATCTGACTTTCATGGACCTTTCTGTTCATTACTGTCCTGTGTGTTCTGTCTTTAGTTTGCTTCCTCATGTGTTATGTTTTAGTTCCCCCTGGTGTCCCTTCTGTGTCTTGCAGAGGTTTCGTTTGTATATTGTCATAACCATGGTTCCCTGTAATGTTGGTTAGTTCCCTGCTCCTCCCTCCTTGTTGATTATAGTTCCCAGGTGTCTGTCATTAGTCCTCATTAGTTTTGGTATTTAGTTTGTGTGTTTGCTTCCCTCCCTTGTTGGTCAATGCATGCTGTTACGTGTCTACAATTGCTTCTCAGTGTTTCTAGTGTTTCCTGTTTTGCCCCACGTGGCAGTATTTTGTTTAAGAATAAAAGTACCATTTGGATCATTGCAACCTTCGCGCATGTCTCTCTACATACATTCAAGGGGATCCGTGACACTATCCATGTCTCACCCTATCTTTCTCTTTCTATCCATGCCTCACCCTATCTGTCTCTCTCTATTCATGTCTCACACTACACTCAAAAAAAGTTGTTGAACAAACTTAATTAAATTAAGGAAAACTTTTCCACTAAATTGAACTACATTGTTCCAACAAAATCTAATTTGTTTGAAATGATTTGTTGTAATGTTGTTGTATGAAATTGAAATAATTTAGTCAAGAAGAATATAAAATAATTGTCATTCCTACTAGATAAAGTTTTGCCATGTCAATTTCAAATCATGAGTACCTTGGACAACATGACAAATGTTACATATTCCCTCCCGTATGTTTTCCTTCTGTAGTAGTTCTGATTTTCATAGATTTCTCAAAGAAATCATCTGCTGAATGATTTAATCTGAACAGTCATGACAGTAGTCGGTGCAAAAACATTTTTAAATACATGATTTAAAAAACTGTATATGTTTGTTAATAGTTTAACTTTGATAGATTAATTAGTCAATATACAGTAAAAGAACATTTCTGAAGTATCAACATGCAGAAGAGCATGCTGGGAAATATCAGACGGAAAATCGATTCATGTCATTCCAACGTAATTTTTTTCCATTCAATCTACATGAATCAATTTAATTACACAGGGGTAATAACACAATTAATTTATGTAGATCAAACATAATCTGTATTGGTACATCTGCCAACCCACATTGTTCAGTTTTTTGAGTGTATTTGTCTCTCTCTATCCATGTCTCACCCTATCTGTCTTTCTCTATATCCATGTCTCACCCATTCACCTTACATGTCTCTCTCTATCCCTGTCACTCACACTCACCCTATCTGTCTCTCTATCCATGTCTCACCCTATCTGTCTCTTTCTATCCATGTCTCACCCACTCACCCTACCTGTCTCTCTCTATCCCTGTCTCTCACACTCACCCTATCTGTCTCTCTATCCATGTCTCACCCACTCACCCTACCTGTCTCTCTCTATCCATGTCTCACCCACTCACCCTACCTGTCTCTCTCTATCCATGTCTCACACACTCACCCTACCTGTCTGTCTCTATCCATATCTCACCCACTCTTCATCTCTGTCATACACAAACTCTAAAGTCAACTCTTAGTCAGAGTACCTCAGGTCCGCACAGCATGCATCAGTTAGCCTTGTTGAAATGACTGCCTCCAACTCATTTCCCAGTCATGTGTTTTGGAGCCAGACCTCCCACCCACACCTCTCAGTGGAATTCAAGAATCCTAGAATACTGTTTCCAACAGGAAATCCGACCGACCTTCCCTAAACTCTGACCCATTAGGTACATGACCCGCTGAAACGTTCTCAAATTCATAACTATTTATTTATTTATAGGCCTAGTAATATAGTAGGTTGATGCTCCCACAGATATGTATTACAGAATGATCTATTTATAATTCATCACAGACGTTTGTCTCAGGCTCACTATATCTCAACATGGTTGACTAATTCTCAGCCCTCTGTCTCTACTTTAACAGGTCAACAGATCTGCTGTTTCGGGATGGCACGGTGGCCTAGTGGTTTGTCCATAAGGCGCCCTGAGCAAGACAATTACCCCTGATTGCTCCCAGGTCACTGCTGCAAATAAAAATAGCTTCCTACTAAACTTGCCTGGTTAAATAAAAATATCTATTTTAAAGCTTTAAACTATTCAATCAAAATCAGAGTCCTCTTTACTCAGAATAAATAAATGCTTGCTTATTAAATTTACACACCCAGATTTTTTCCTGAAATTATGCAAATTTGTAGTAAAAATAAAATAAAATGTGGTAAGCCCAGAATTATTTGAGGTGATGATCAATTACATACAGGAAGGGTTGGTGGTTCACTTTGGTTGGGTGCCGGCTCATGTTGATGTGGAGGGTAATGAAGTGGCTGATAGATTGGCAAGGAGTGCATGTAGGAAGGAGAGGGTGAGTGTGCAGGTACCTGTAGGCCAGGGGGCGAGGGCTGTATTTCATTTTCTTAGGATGACAGGTTTGGCAAGAAGAGTATGAAATAGTTGGGACGTGACCGGCCTCACACTTCGGTAAAGTAGGTTGCGGTATATGCACCTATCTGACGGTTGCGATCAGACAATAATTGTAGGAAAAAGAAGATTCTGTGTTTCTATGGAAAAATTAGTGTTGGCACATCTTCCTTGAAAAATCTCTGATACATGGATCTGCGTGGCCTACTGGGGTAAGTCGCTGCAGTGCAGGACAGCCTACGTCAAGATAGTCAGTGATTTAAGCCTGAATATGGGTCTTCCAACTTTCCCCGGACCTCCAGCATGAGGCAGGGCAAATTTACATAGCGCTGCCTGGGATTTGGGATAGATAAGCGGAATTATCTGACTTGCAATGTTGCTCTCCAGTGAAACCTTGTGTTCAGATCCAGCACCTGTAAATTCAAGGAAGTAAAGTCGGTGAACGTAATCATACGTAAACTGACTAAAGGCTTCCGTGTTGGATGAGCAGTGCGAAAAGAATCGGCGGCTGGGCGATGTGGTTGGATGAAACATGTGAGTGCTCCTCACCATCCCACATCTGTCCCAGGAGTTGAGGAGCTGAGTCAGTCGGAATTGGGAGGGGAGAAAAATCTCTGGTACAACATCATACAGGAGTTAGCAGGGGGCAGGGGGAGCAAAAACTGGTAATTGCATATGTTTAATAAGGGCAAATTGTTAAATTGTTACAATGTAATTTAAAATCTGTTTAAATCTGTTTATTTAGCAAGTTTGTTTTGTCCATATGTGCTTATGCTGTGTTCCCCAAGTGGTAGGTCAGGTCTCAGCTGCTACAACTATTTTTTTTGCCCCCTCCTGGTTCGAATGTCAAACTCCACCTATGTACAACATCTAGGTGTAAAATATAAATATATATTGTATAATATCTATATTAAAAATTGGTGATCAGCAGATTGTTATAACTGGCGGATGATACTAGACTTTTTCTAAAAGACTTAAAACAAGTTCCATAAGCTCTTCAAGTAATTGATACTTTCTATAAACCTTCAGGTCTGAAATTGAATTTAATAAATGTGACTTGTTACTTATCCATGAGTGCTCTCTAGTGGCCACATGCAACATTCCCATTAAGACTTTCAAGTACCTGGGAATACACATTAACAAAGAGTTGTCCATGTTTGAAAATCTGAATGTATGGAACAAGCTGAAATGCAATTTTAAACTTAATTCTTGTTTACATAAGAACATATCCTTTTTGATCATGTATACATGACAAAAATGGAAAGTATCTCCAGATGTTTCTATCCTGCTTGCGGGTTTAAAAGTCATCGATTTTGACAGTATAAATGGTAAAAGTAACTGGTGAAAATAGAGGGGGGTGGTCATTATCCATGCGCAGTGGATACACACACAGAGCGGCAAGTTACATAAATGGAAATCATAACAGGAAACTAGTTGTGTGAGGATGTGGTTTATTGGAGATACTGCCTTTTTTAAGCATGCTCCAAAACTGTGGAACACAATAACAAAAAATATCAAAGAAGCACCATCGATTGATATATTCAAAAAGCTGTTGAAAACATATCTTTTCACTATAGCATTTAACTAAGTATATTTCTATTTGACTGCCTGCAAATGTGCTCTATGCTTTTTATGCTTTGAATTTAACTATTTACATTTCTTTGTCTTTTACTGATGTAAATGTTTTTATTGATGCAAATTTCTTTCACTTTATTTGACTTTTATTGATGTAAAGCACTTTGAGCTGCATTCCTTGTATGACAGGTACTATATAAATAAAGGTTATTATTATTATTATTTATTTATTTAGTTTGTTTGTTTGTTTGTTTCTTGCATTTTGGTGCGAAGGGCCGTGTTCACGGAGACAGCGGTTCGGCTGGGCCATTGATGGGCGCCAGTGGTTGGGAGAGTGACGCAGCTATGGAGCATAGCTGTACAGTTAAGAGTGAAAAGGGTAAGAAGACGGAGCAGGATGGGGGGCTACAAAAGTGGGTGGGAAGAGGGGGGAATGGGCTGCATTTTATTTTGCCACATTTATCAGACAGGAAATATCATATCGGGAAGTAGGTCGGGGGATGGGGGGTATATTGTATATTGTGGTGGGGGTGCTAATGGGTAAGTGGTGGAAGGATTCACGGATGTATAACCGACCTGGTGTGGCTTAATGATGGACGTGGGACTAGAATTAATATCACGACAGGGATGGAGTCAGTGTTGGATCTGACGTTGGCTTCCAGTGTGCTGGCATGTGGTTGTGTGTGGGAAGTGTTGGGGGCTTCAACAATATGGAGTGAACACTACCCCATAAGGTGCACAGGAGGCAGGAGACGGAGGAAGTGGAGAGTGGAGTGAGGAGGTGGATGTTTGGTAGAGCAGACTGGACGCAGTAACCAGTTGATGTGTAGTGGTGAAGTGGGCAGGGATGTGGATAGGTTAGATGGGTGGGTGAGGCCAGCAATAATGGGTATGGTGACGGTGGCTATACCTAAGAGCTCAGGGAGGAGGGGGGGAGAAAGCGGTCCTGTGGAGGACATTTGTGTGGGATTGCTACGAGGGGCAGAAATAGGGCGTTTAGGGTATTGAAACTTTCACACAATTTCCAGAGTTTGATTGTATATTAACAGAGTCAGGGCCTGCTGAGTAGGTCTATTTGGCAGGCTAAGAGGGCATGTTGGAGAAGGTTTTGTGGTTCCATCGGAAGGGAGACACCGGTGGGGCAGGTTTGAGGTAGAATTAAAAGGATGAGTGGGGTCAAAAGGCTGAGGTGTTGGCTAAAGCCTTTGTCCGTGTCCATAGCTCGGATAACATCTCTGTGGATGAGCAGAAAGGCTGGTATGACACAGTATGGGAGTACCCTGGGGGGATGGATAGCAGGTTGACATAGAGGGGAATATGAATGAGTTGTTCACCATGGCTGAGGTGAGGAGGGCGTTGTTTAAGGTAGGAATGACATCGCCAGGGAATGATCAGGTGTGTTACGCAATGTTGGCACATCTCAGGGATGGGGGGGTTGAGCAAGGGGTTGGGCCTCTATAACAGAGTGTGGGACAAGGGGAAGCTACCGGGGTCATGGAAGGAGTGGTGGTACCCATTAGGAAGCCTGGGAAAGATCCGGCTAAGCCGTCCAACTATAGGCCGATAGCTCTGACCTCACACCTCTGTAAGGTGACGGAGAGGATGGTGGTGGAGCGGTTGCTGTTATTTATGGAGAGCAGGGGGCTGGTAGATCTGTATCAGAGGGGTTTTAGGAGGGGTACTATGGACCCTGTGCTGTGCTTGGAGGCAGAGGTCAGGAAGGCGGAAGTGAACAGGGAGAATGTGGTGACTGTCTTTTTCGATGTGGAGAAGGTGTATGACATGTTGGGTTGTTGATTAAGCTGGGACACATGGGGGTTGGAGGAAGGACGTACAGCTAGGTTAAAGCATTCCTATCTGGTAGGTCTATTTAGGTGATTGTGGAGACGGTGTTGTCGAGACACTTTGTGGTGGAGAATGGTACCCAGCAGGGGAACGTGATCAGCCCGGGGCTGTTTTCCATCATGATTAACGTGTAAGGTCAGGCTCAGCAGGATGTGGGTAGGTCACTGTATGCATATGATGGGGCTCTGTGGAAGGGGGTGAAATGGGACGTATGTTGTGCGGAAGGTTCAGGTAGCAGTGGATGGTGTTGAAAGATGGGCAAGAAGGTGGGGTTTTAGGTTTTCGGTGGAAAAGACAACAGTGGTGATTTTCACGAGGAAGAAGGTGGGTGAGGGGGTGCAAGTTAAATTGAATGGGAGGGATTTTTAGAGGATGGAGGTTTTTGGGTGTATTTATTTATGCCAGGCTGACATGGGGTGAGCACATTAAGAGGGTGGTGGGGAGATTGTATAATTACTGGATATAACCATGTGTGCCATCACCCATTGGTTTGTTAAGATCTGATTTGGGTCATCGAATTTGCCATTACGGGCGCAGACATCTTGGTTGCAGATGTGACGATTTTAGACGAGAGGGAGGAGTAATCTAGCTAGCTGACTGATATTAATTGGAATGCTAATGAAAAACAGTATATATATATTTTTTTAAACAAATGTAACGTTACTTACCGGAAAAAGTGAACTGCCAACTCATTTGAGTGTCTTGTCGTAAAACCGAACGCCATAGCCACCCCCTAAACTCCCCTTTTCTTTACCGCTGATTTTAAAATCAACGAGACCATTATTCAAAAAATGAACATCATGATAAACTGCAGAAGACTTAAATCTAGCGATTGTGATCATATAATCACTATGAAAATGATTATTACCTCAGTAAATCAAGTATATTATGTCTCTCATTCTCATAGACTATTACAGAAACCGAGCTCTTATGCAACCAGGCTTATCGCCCCCAGCTGGAATTCAGATAGAATGCAGGTTTAAGGCACTTCCTAATTTGCGTCAATTTGCCAAACCGGATGATCACCCTGTGGGTGTAATGCGCTGTCTGTTGGGGGGCAGGGAGAGCCTCATTGAGGGCAATGTATGTGTCCTTAATTTGATCAGTGATGTATATGGTGTATATGTTACTAGTACCGTTCTGCAGTACCCATAAACTGTTATATGTGTGTGTATGTACAAAAAGGTGTACTGATGTTAACAGCAATAAAAACTGTTATCTTTAAAAGAAAGATACAATTATAAAGTTAAGTTATTTAACAGTAGAACTGAAAATATATGTAATGTATATTACAGTCCTGTGGGCATCACACGCTCCCTGACAAAATAAAAATGGCTCTTGACATTTACTAAAACCTTTATCTTCAACTGATTTTCCAGTCTTAAATTTGTAATTAATAATTTAATTTAAATTCTACACCTCAAATACTGAGATCTCCATGAAATGTACTGTAGTTGGTGCATGGTAGGTGTATGGCATGTATGGGGTCTGAGTGTAAAACATGGGGAGTGAATGTGGGATAGAAATAGGCGGAATATATGGTGTTAATGGGTATGGAGGAGACGTGATGAGGTGTGTCTACTAGAGGTGAGTATGGTGTTGTTAATCCAGCTACTGAGTTAACTGTGGTATGTGACTGTACTGAAGGATCACCTAATGACGTCATTTGTGAAAAACACAAGACCTTCTCCTCTCTGTGTGGGGGTGTTCTTCAAGGGTCAGGGGTCAAACTTTAAAATCAGAACCTCTCTGCTCGCCGTTTTGACTTTCTTCCTCAGGTTTGGCGAGGACAGGTGAGTTTTTTAAATGCCCTGTTTCTCTTTGGCTCCACTACCTTCAGGTGACAGAACAGGGTTTGGTGAGAATCTAGGTACAGCGCTACTTTCCCTTGCTGGGTTGTCATTTCCCTTGCTGGGCCGGGGTATATGACAGTTTCCTCATGGTAAGTAAACGGTCTTTCTTTTTTTCTGTCTACAGATACCCTTTTTATTTATTTATTTAAACTTTATTTAACCAGGTGGGCTCGTTGAGAACAAATTCTCATTTAAAACAGCGACCTGGCCAAGATAAAGCAAAGGTGCAAGTACAGACAGAGTTCTATGAGTCCTATGGTACAGGACCTCCCTAAGCTGAGCTGTCAAAACTTTGATGAGTGGGTTTAGAACTAGGGATTGGTCCGTCTGTAAGTTGCAACCCATTAAGGAGTTCCTATGGTACAGGCCACCCCCTAAACTGAGCTGTCAAAACTTTGACGAAAGGGATTCAGGCTGGAGATTGGTCAGTGGTAAGCCAGGGGGCCTAA
>JACXGM010012145.1:0-24089 GCA_016801145.1 Umbra pygmaea
TTGATCAAGCTTTGCTGGTAGTCCCCCGGGTTAGACTCAAGCGTAGAGGTGAGCGTGCTTTTTCGGTGGCAGGCCCACGTCTCTGGAACTCCATGCCCCTACAGATTAGAACGGCCCCTACCTTGTCTGTTTTTAAGTCTTTATTAAAAACCCACCTGTTCTCCTCAGCATACTAACCTACATCTCTGGCTGATTTTACATTCTTATTTGTCTGTTGTGTTGTTGTTTTATAGATAATTTTTATTACTTTCTTCTTAGATTTTTTACTTTTCTGTAAAGCACTTTGGTCAGCCTAGTGGCTGTTGTAAATGCGCTTTATAAATAAAATGACCTTGACCTTGACCTTGAAAGCATTCTTTAGAAATATTGGCCCATATTGATAGGATAGCATCTTGCAGTTAATGGAGATTTGTGGGATGCACATCCAGGGCACGAAGCTCCCATTCCACCACATCCCAAAGATGCTCTATTGGGTTGAGAACTGGTGACTGTGGGGGCCATTTTAGTACAGTGATCTCATTGTCATGTTCAAGAAACCAATTTGAAATGATTCGAGCTTTTTGACATGGTGCATTATCCTGCTGGACGTAGCCATCAGAGGATGGGTACATGGTGGCCATAAAGGGATGGACATGGTCAAAAACAATGCTTAGGTAGGCCGTGGCATTTAAACGATGCCCAATTGGCACTAAGAGGCCTAAAGTGTGCCAAGAAAACATCGCCCAAACCATTACACCACCACCACCAGCCTGCACAGTGGTAACAAGGCATGATGGATCCATGTTCTCATTCTGTTTACGCCAAATTCTGACTCTACCATCTGAATGTCTCAACAGAAATAGAGACTCATCAGACCAGGCAACATTTTTCCAGTCTTCAACTGTACAATTTTGGTGAGCTCTTGCAAATTGTAGCCTCTTTTTCCTATGTGTAGTGGAGATGAGTGGTACCCGGTGGAGTCTTCTGCTGTTGTAGCCCATCCGCCTCAAGGTTGTGCATGTTGTGGCTTCACAAATGCTTCGCTACATACCTCGGTTGTAACAAGTGGTTATTTCAGTCAAAGTTGCCCTTCTATCAGCTTGCAGCAGTCGGACCATTCTCCTCTGACCTCTAGCATCAACAAGGCATTTTTGCCCACAGGACTGCCGCATACTGGATGTTTTTCCCTTTTCACACCATTCATTGTAAACCCTGGAAATGGTTGTGCATGAAAATCCCAGTAACTGAGCAGATTGTGACGGTGCCCGTCTGGCACCAACAACCATGCCACGCTCAAAATTGCTTAAATCACCTTTCTTTCCCATTCTGACATTCAGTTTGGAGTTCAGGAGATTGTCTTGACCAGGACCACACCACTAAATGGATTGAAGCAACTGCCATGTGATTGGTTGAGTAGATAATTGCATTAAGGAGAAGTTGAACGGGTGTTCCTAATAATCCTTTAGGTGAGTGTAAATTGAAAACTTTAAATTATATGTCCCCCCCCAAATATTAGAGATAGGCAATGTGGCACCCCGCAATAATAAGAACAGTTTTCCAAAAAGATATATTCTGTTCCCCCAAATCAAACTGACTCCTACGCACTCTGTCCACTGATTACAGAATTCAGCCATACCAAGGAAGGCACAGACTTGATGTTTAGTTGTCAGAACTGGGCATTCTAGAATAGATTTTATCCTGCCCTCAGTGAAGCTTCAGATACGATGAGACCTGTGTAGAGCTGTAGCGTACTCTTACAGGTTTTATGGGCATTGTTAGCAAGAATCTGAATTAAAAATATCGCGAGATAAATATGGGCCTATCGTTTTCTCATGGGCTTATCGTTTTTCTCTTCATACAATTTCACTGTATTGTGCGACCAGATTAACTTGAAATCCTCCTCTCCTCAGCATTATTTGTTCAGGGCTATGAATATATTTTTGGGGTTAAGTTAGAAAATGTTGATTATAAAGCAAATCCAATTAGATATTACCATTGATACGTTTTGACAATCGATGTTAATTTCATTTTCTCTTGCAATTAAACATAAAGAGACCTAAAGAATATACGTAGTTAGCATGCATTGTAAAAGCACTGTCATTTGCTCTTTTAGGTGTGCATGTCTTATAACAATGGAGTGGGGCACTATGGCAACTGCCCACATCAGGAGGGGTGCAGGAGGCTTCACATGTGTGACCGGTACATCAAGGGAACCTGCTCTGCTGGAGCGAGCTGTACCAGGTGTCATGACTTCTTTGAACCTCACCCATGGAAAGCCCTACAGCAGAGGGGGGTGCCTAGTGAACTTGTACCATCCATGTTGTCCACCTACCAGAACATCCAGGCCCTGAGGAGTGTAGTTGCCAGGGGCGCTGCATCCATCAGACAGCCAGAAAGCTGTCCTCAGACAAATGCAGGTAGATTTTACAGGGCCGAACAACAGGGCAGGGCTTCATGCTTTATGTATTTAAGGATCACGTTTGCAATATAAAATGCACTTTTCACCATGACTGTTGGCGCTATTAAATCTGTCATTCTTAATGATACTGTGAAGATGAAACTGTCAAGCAAACATATTTCAGAGCATATGCAAGTGAAATGTGTGCATTGCTGAACGCATTAGGTTTGTGTTCCATGGCGAAGAATGATGGTGTCGCATGTTCTCATTGACAGAAAACCCATTGGGACTGTCCACATGTATTTACACACATAGTACAGTAATTACAATGGACGTCATATGCCTCTTCCTAGGTCCAGTAATGATTTACTACTAATACATGATTATATAATTAGTTAACTCTACTTCCTAGAAATATGAATATGTGGACTTGCTAGCTGTAGTAACTAAATGTTTGTCTTTTTTACAGGAAGGAATGAGATCTGCCTGTTCTTTGTCAAATGGGACTGCAAACAAGGAGGTAATCTTTTTAGGAACATATAATGTTTGGAGGCAAAGACCAGGTGCCTTTTTTGTATTTGTTTGATTTGGCAGAAGCTTTGACCTGTTTGTACTCCAGGCGAAGCTAGGACCACTGCATGGGTTTTAGTTTCTTTTACTTGGAAGGGTGTTGTTCAAGGCACAGCATGAGATTTTTCTCTAGGTTCACATAAATCCATGTAAAACTACATTTCAGAAGCAATGCAGACTGGCACCCTGTTGAAACAATATCACTCAGCATCATATCACATCTTATGACAAACGTACAACTTTCAGATAAATGTTGGAAAGTCCACCATAAAATGCCTTACAAGTGGGAAGTAAAAGAAGGCGAAGCTTGGTCTCCCCTGCCGGAAAACGAAGCAATCGAGAGAGATTTCTGTGACCCTTCTAAGATGCACAGGTATATTTATGTCATACTTAACTAACATTAACATGTAGTCTGTAGAATTTCTCAAAGTAAAAAACAGATCTACTTTGCTCTTTCAGTGACAAGCTTTCAAAAGCTGTGAGCATTTATTAAATTATATTTTAAAAAACATTTTAGATAATACAATGATTTCCTACACTATGCAGTGCATATTTTGCTATTTTGATAACGATCATAATCTGATATACATAATTTTATTTGGATTTTCTAAATATAAAAAACTACATTTTCATTGTTTGTAAGCTGGTAAGCTTAAGAGAATTTGAATATACACAATTGAAAAAAACATTGAAATATTCCTTTTTCATTCCAGTGAGGGATCCATGCGTGTGCATTTCGACTCCATGACCTGCGGATTAGATGAAGTTCGCCGTCTGTCCACCGCCTCCTCTGTGCTCCAGCCCACATTCCTCCTCACCACAGAGTGGGCCTGGTTCTGGGAGAACGAGTACGGCCAATGGGTGAAGTACGCATCCATCGTAAGTAAAACAACCAGGGCTGCACTTTCTGGGATACCATGAGGGGGACATTAATTATCAGGTAGAACAGAAATGCAGCTGGGTACGGACCTTGTAGGGTATGAGTTGAATACATATGATATACTTTCCATTTCTGGTATGCGAAAGATGACAATTTTGTCCACTATTGAATTAGTGTTTCTCTGTAAATGACAGAAAGAGATGCACAGGTTGTCATCCATCACCAGTGAAGCCCTCGAGAAAAAATACCAGGAGGATTCAAGTGCTGTGGTGAAGTTCACTGCAGGCCAGCAGTCTTATGAACTGAGTTTCAGAGGTAAAGCAAAGCTCTGGTAAAAATAGATTTATCAAAGTCAGATAAAGAGACTACGCTCATGGTCTTGAACATAAACATTGATATCTTAGATAATATTGATCTTACACCCTCACAATTAGATGGCAGGTAACCTAGACATTACAGATTGAGCTAGAAGGCTGCTAGTTCAAATTGTTATTTTTGTAATTGCAGACATGACACAAAGAAATGAAATGTATGGGACTGTACGGATGGTCAGAAGACGTCCTGTTTTTATTTCCACTGCAGATGCACAAGCTATCAGAAGCAGGTATTGTATGAATGAGGATTAACTCAGAAATAGGCACTCTGTTCTGTATCGTACCCAGTGTTGTAAATAGATTACTAGTAAAAGTACTCAGCTGGGTTCATCACTTTTGGAAAGTTCCTAATTATAACCTAAATGACTAGATACTGAGTTCATAACTAATTAGTTACCATTATTAATAATGTTTTACTTTTTCTATTAATGTCATAGATCACTGGGTAGTTATGAACAGGGTTAAATTGGGATTTGTTATGTGGGGGGGTTCTCCCTAGGAGGGTCCGGGGCATTTTTGAAAAAAGAAATAGAAAAAAAACCATTAAATGAAATTTTATGGAGAGTTTAGTGCAAAGAAATGAAGAAATTGAGTCTTTCTACAACTCTGTTCGTACCAAATGTCATCCTTTGGTACTTCTAATTAAGATTATATTTAGCATAAGACATTTTATTTTGTTCATTGTGACATACAGATGTGTGTGACAAGATGGCCAATGGGGTGCTCCCAAGGGGGTAAGCGAGCATCCGGAAAGCGTATGCTATAATAAATCTCCTTATGGTGAGATTCTGAGGCTAACAAGCCATCACCTTCCGCTAGCATTCCATAACTGTACATCTGAAGCGTTTAAATACTATTTGTCTATTGTTTATTTCTACAGAAACACAACAATGTATAAAAGGCTCCTTTACCTTGTATCACACGTTATGGCCCCGTAGGAGCCGTTTTTGTAAAAATAGGCTAACGATTGTGTCATTACCACGTGACTTTATGTCGCACAGCAGAGATATTCGGGAGAAAGTCAGGAGAAGCTCGCAGGCAATCGGGGGGACATGAAGGGCATACAGTCAAGGGAAAAGTCCATAGAGAGTCCATGAAAAACATCAGAACAAATATTTGCTCATGCTCCTATGCTCATGGACAACTCCTATTCACACTCTCCATCTCTGCAAGAGGCAAGATTCTGAATGATTCAGATTTCTCTTGGCACAGCTACCAGAAGACTTACAACTTTCAGACCGGTTGCTCATTTCACATCTACGTCATCAAGCTCAGTTTGAGGCTGCGCAGCAGCTGCACAGTACGCTCAGCCATCTCCAGAAAAGTGCTTCTAACTGACTTCACTGGTCTCCATCAAAGTCTTTTTGTTATCGCTCTGTCCATTTTTTTCACTGTCTATGGGTTTTCCAAAACAATGAAATTGCCATACTACAATTACCCCAAAGTTTTGGGTAATCTTTATTAGCATTATAAACAAAACACTTTCAAACGTACAGTCTTTTGTAGCACACCATACACTCCCCATGTGCTTTTATTATTATTATTTTTTTTTTAAAGATTGACTATTTCCTCTTCAGATCAGTGGTTGACACCAAAATAGAAACTGTTCACCCACTGACCTGGAAAAGCAATAGCACCTACAGCAGTGGTTGACTTAACCAACATCAACATTATACAGCAAACTAAATACACCTCAAGCACATTTTAAACAAACCAAAACAACCTGTTTTAGCCATCACAGTACTCAGTAGCCCACATTACTAGCACTACTCCACTGGCATCTGTCACGTGATAAATTATTGGTATGCGTCCACTTAAAAAAACAATGACAAAAAACGAACAATTTTCTCTGAACTAAGTAGAAATTTACAAAAGTATTTGGTACCGACCATTCTTAATTTCATTAAGTAGAACAGACACTTTAAATTTACGAGGTAACAATGGTACAAAGATATTTGGAACATTAACCTAATATTTCTTTACACAACGTTTGGAGACAATTCCAATGAAGCGCTGTCTGTAGCTCTGAATTAGATATCTACACTTCTGTACAAGTAGTTTTCCCACTCTTTTTCAGGAAACCGCTAGAGTTCTTTTAGGTTTGATGGGTGCCTTTTCACCACTGCAAGTTTCAGCTCTTTCCACAGATGTTCAAGGGGATTTAGATCAGGAGACATATAGAAGGCGACATCAGAATGGTCCAATCTTTTTCTTCTCATCCTTTGCTTTTTGAGGTATGTCATTATCCTGATGGAGGACCCATGACCTGCGACTGAGACGCAGCTTTCTGACACTGGGATCTCAGTGGGGCAAAGGTTCATCTTCCAACAGGACAATGACCCTAAGCTCACAGCCAAGATATCAAAGGAGTGGCTACAAGACAACTTTGTGAATGTCCTTGAGTTGCCCAGCCAGAGCCCAGACTTGAACCCGATTTGAACATCTCTGGAGAGATCTGAAAATGGCTGTGCTCTGACGCTCCCCATCCAACCTGATGGAGCTTGAGAGGTCCTGCAAAGAAGAATGAGAGAAACTGCCCAGAAATAGTTGTGCCACACTTGTAGCATCATACTCAAAAAGACTTGAGGCTGTAGTTGCTGCCAAAGGTGCTTCAACAAAGTGTTGAGCAGAGGCTGTTATTTTTAATAAACTTACTAAGATTTCAAAAACACTTCTTTCACATTGTCATTATGGGGTATTGTTTGTAGAATTTTGAGGGAAAAATGAATTTAATACATTTTGGAATAAGGGTGTAACATAACATAATGTGGAAAAAGTGAAACGCTGTGAATTATTTCACACAACTACATATAATTTCTAAACGGCATCAATAGTAATGTTCACAACATTTTAGAATGTCTTAGAATTATGCATTATGTGAATTAAAAGGGTACCAATACTTTTAGCCACTTCTGTATTTCCATTGAGAACTAGAGGTTTTCAATTAAGCTACTGTTTTAGGTTCTATGACATAGTAATTTTTGTTTCATTTCAGAAAAAATGGACCACGTAACACCTCTAAAAATTTTAGATCTGTACCTGGATTTTGGGACAAGTCCGCGATACCAGACAATGGATACAAGGTAATTTGTTGCGGTTATATTGCTTAGGTTTACATAGGACATTGTGACAAATCAGTGACAAGCTCTTCTTCTCCTGCAGACCGTCACACTTCCACCATCTGAGAGAGACTATCAGAAGATCCAAGGACTTTTCAACAAAACCATGAGAGGCTTCAATATCGTCAGCATAGAGAGGGTCCAAAACGCCGATCTCTGGGAAGAGTTCCAGCGGTGTGTTCTTATCAACATTCCTACTGTGTTATTTCCCAATGCAAGGACTCTGGCAGTATGAACAGGTCCTGCAGCTAATTAATTTTCTGGGGATTTTTTGTAGGAAAAGAGATAAGATGAAAAAAAACAATGGGGATAAAAACAGCAAGGAGCTAACTCTCTTCCACGGAACAGACCCAAAACATCTAGACGCCATTTGCAAAGATAATTTTGATTGGAGGCTGTGTGGAACAAATGGGACTGTGTATGGCCAAGGTACGTCATGTTCATAGATGTTTAAATTTAAATTGTGGCAACAGTATATATTGGTATATCAGCAGCAAGCGAGCATGTGCAAGAGGTTGGAATGTCTGTCCGATATGGAGGGTACCAGGCAAGGTTTTTCATGTATGTATTCCTAATGAGCCTCTAATGTTTTTAGGAAGCTACTTTGCCAGAGATGCTAAATACTCACACAGCTTCACCAGCCAATCAGAACAGAGGACCATGTTTGCTTGTCGGGTGATTGTTGGTGACTACACACGGGGAAACTCGGAACTCCGTCTGCCTCCTTCAAAAGGCGCAGGAAATTCTTCTCTGTATGACAGCTGTGTTGACAACGTCTTAAACCCGTCCATATATGTGGTGTTTGAGAAGAACCAGGTGTACCCAGAGTTCCTAATCAAATATGATGATGGTGCCACGCCCAGGTCCTCTTTGGCTCCTGCTCCAATGAAAACGGTCTCTATCCAATCCCCTTCAATAACACCAACATCTAACCTGAATCAAGTCGGAGCTGCTACCACCCAACCCACAACAGTCTCAATTCAAACTACTTCCTTAACACCAATATCCAACCTGATTCAAGTCAGTGCTGCTACTACCCCATTAAAAACTGCTCCATTCACTTTGAGTCCATCTAAAACTGCAGCTTTCTCTATTACAACCCATTCTTTTCCAACTTCGAGTACAGTCCATAACCCAACCAGTACCGCCTCTTATACAGTCAGTTCTCCAGCCAGTACCCCCTCTTACACAGACAGTACCCCAGCCAGTACCCCCTCTTACACAGTCAGTACCCCAGCCAGTACCCCCTCTTACACAGTCAGTACCCCAGCCAGTACCCCCTCTCACACAGTCACTCCTACTGCCAGTACCCCCTCTTACACAGTCAGTAGACTTACTTCTAAAAGACTTTCTCCACCCACACCTTCTGATATTTTCACCACTTCAGCCAGAAACCCCACTTACACTAACCCAACTAGTATACCCTCTTACACAGCCAGTACCCCAGCTTCTGAAAGACTTGCTCCCCAACCCCCCACACCCTCTGATATTCTCACCACCTCAGCCAGAAACCCCTCTCACACACTTACCCGTTCAACTCTTTCACCAACCACTCATTCTGTAAACAGTACTCCTCAACCGCAGTCGTCTTCGTCATCATTGAGCACCTCGTATGACGTACAGGCTTGGCTGAACGCTTTTCCGTCCACGTCAAGCCATTCTTCTAGCATGCCCCCCCGCCCAGCACGCAACCCATCAACAGTGTACTCTCCCTCCCTAAGTGTTTTGTCTCATCCACCAACTAGCCCAACCTGGAACAGTAGCGACATAGCATACAGAGCTCCCACAGCTCTGCGAAATAGAAGGGAAACAAATGAAAAGAATAAGTGCCTTCTCCAATAACATCCCTCTGCTGAGATGCAGCAGTACATTTACATTGTAATAATTTTGCAGACACTTCTTAAAAAATATATATTTTAAATTATAGACCTCCAATTGGTCTTGTCCAATTTCTCAATATGGTGTATTGCCCCATTTAGCATCAATGACAGTGTTCAGTCATTTGTGATAGTTTATGTGGCCCCAAATTCTTGCAGGTGGTAAAGCTGCCCATTCGTCTTGGCAAAATGCCTCCAGGTCATGCATCTTTGGTCGTCATGCATAAACCGAACATTTGAGATCTCCCCAGACTGGTTTGATGACATTAAGGTCAGGAGACTGTGATGGCCAATCCAGAATGTTCACCTTTTTCTGCTGTAATTACTAGAGGGTCAACTTGGCCTTGTGCTTAGTGTCATTGTCATGCTGGAACATCCAAGTGTGTCCCATGCGCAGCTTTCGTGCAGATGAATGCAAATTGTCTGCCAGTATGGTCCGATAACATGCTGCATTCATCTTCCCATCAATTTTCACAAGGTTCCCCATGCCTTTAGAGCTCAAACCCCCCCAAAACATCAGTAAGCCACCACCATGCTTCACAGTGGGGATGGTATTCTTTTCACTATATGCCTTGTTGATCCCTCTCCAAACATAGCACTTATGGTTGTGACCATAGAGCTCTACTTTGGTATTGTACCTCCAAATTACAGTGTGCCAGAAGCTATGAAGCATGTCAAGTTGTTGTCGGGCATATTGTAACCTTTTTATGCATTTCCAGTACCTTATTACACAGGTCTTTTGACCGTTCCTTTCCCCATGGCTCAGTATCTAGCCTGCTCTGTGCATCCATGTGAGAGCTAACAAACTCATTTACTATTTCTACACAGACACATTGCAATTTAAAATGCCACAGGTGTGGGAAATTAACCTTTAATTGCCATTTTAATGTGAGTGTCAACTTGTGAGCCTGTAACAAGGCCAAACAATCAAGGGTATGTAAACTTTTGATCCAGGCCATTTGGGTGATTTGTGATTTCACTATGCTTTACAAAGAAGCCAAACAACTGTGGTAATTAATGGCTTCATATGATCACTGTCCTTACATAACAGATTATTTGCATGAACAGTCATATTGTCAAAATCAATGCAGAAATTTCATGACTTCTGCCAGGGTATGCAAAGTTATGAGCACAACTGTATGCCAATTTCCCTGCCTCATGCTGGAGGCCTGGGCAAAGTCGGAGAAGCCATAGTTAGGCTCGTAACAGACGCTCTTATCCAGAGTGACTTACAGTAAATAGTGCATGTAGAATATGTAAAATGACAACATTAATTTTGGTGGGGTCTTCGAGGCGTAGTGGGCTAAGTGGCTACATTGCAGGACAGTCTACGTCATGATAATCAGTGGTTCGAGCCTGACTATGGGTTCTTCTGCTTTCCCCGGACCTCCAGAACAAGGCAGGGCAAATTGGCTTAGCGCTGCCCGGCATAAATAAGATGAATCATCGATTTTGCCACGTCGCTCTCCAGTGATTCCTTGTGCAGATTGGGCGCCTGTAAATTAAATTGCGAAAGTATAGTTGGTGATCGTAATCATCCATACATGATCTGACTAAATGCTTACGTGTTGGATAAAAAGTGCAAAAAGAATCGGCGACACTGCGGCATGTGTTTGGATGATCCATTTGAGCGCCCCTCACAATCCCACATCTTTCCAAGGAGTTGCAAAGCTGCTGACAAGGCAGTGTCACTGGGAATTGGGAGGGAAGAAAATGGGGGGTATAAATTAAATATTGAGTAATAGTCGAATATCAGACCTAATGTCTTCTACCTTTGAAAGAATTACTGACAGTAAACTTTACAACTTCAATTTGATTTACTATACTAAAGAATATAATGAGCACTTTAATCTGTACTTAGGTTGAAAAAATGTTTTGTGATTACATTTCTTTGTTAATTGTGTGTATTAAATGGAGTTGAAAATCGTAGTTTGTGGATATTTCAATGATTAGCTTTTACTTGTCCCCAAAATAATTAGATATCTCAGAAACTTTCATTTTTAGGACAAATTGAATGTTTATTAACATTCAACTTAATCACTGGTTCTACTATTGTCGTGTCACAAGTGAAGGTTTTATTTGGTTACTAGGTCAGAGTTTAAATGACCTATTTCACAGGGTTTTTATTGTCCTAAGCAAATATGGAATCTGTGTTTATGCTTATCAATTGCCACACTGTTGTCATCTTGTCTATTTGCTACTTCCAGTACGCAGTGGGAGTGGTTACATACGTATACTTTAAGTTTCGTTTCGTCATAAATGGTATAATCGCATGCCATTCACTTGTTTTTAACAGAGCACTCATCCTGTGTACATTTAATGTTTTTGGTAGTTTTAACACTGGTGTAACTGGCATGGACACCACAGCGTTGATCTATAAGGTCCTCTGTGCCCATAATGGGTCCTTTGAACTGGGAGAGTTGTGTGCCAACATCTGCACAACAGAAGATGACCTGGAGACAGTTTTAGGCAATCCTGAGATGTTTACGAGGGACGTCTACAAGAGCAAGGAAATTATAGTTGCCAGGACGAAGATGAGGTTATGCAAAGCCAAGAGATGTAACGACTGCAGTAATTTACATGTATGTAAATTCTACCTGTATGGAACATGTCCTTCCAATGAGAGGTAAACATTTGAAACGAGGATGTTTTTTTAACTCTGGTCTATGAACATTCTCTAAATCTTTAACATATTTTCACATCACTATTATGTGAGTATATATATTCAAATGATAGTACATGTCTTTCTATTATTGTGCAGCACCTATGATTGCTTAAAAACCCTACAAGGTTTGTTTGAAATGTACCTACCCCTATTGATACTTTGGCTCCTTGCTTTATGGTTTTTGATTCCGAAGACTGTTGGACACAAGATAATTAAAAACAAACCTTTTTAGATACTGGTCTTCATGCATAATGTCATTATATAATGCCAAGAAAAACAAAGAACTGCCGAAACCGCCTAGGCCAAAATTTAATACTTCACTTAAACGTACATATGTACGAAACGCATACATATTTACTTCACTTGCACATATGCATTCTTCACTCGTATATAATTTGCTTGCACATACTGTGGCAGTGGCGGGTCGCGACACCTGTACCGTGAATGAGATCGGCATGGAGGGAAGTTCGAATGGGAGTGTGGGTGTTGCCGGTGTGGGGGTAGGTTTTGAGGAGTCACCTTATGTACGGAGGAAGAGGAAGCGTGCACAGAAGATAAAAGGTGGTGAGTGTAGTTCGGGAGAGGGTGAAGGCCCGGCACGGGGAGATGTGTAACAGGGATATATAAGGTGTTGGTGGTGTTTTCAGCACCCGGTCTCACGGTGGCGATTAAGGAACAGGTTGGGAGGGTGAAAGATGCACAGTGTTTGAGTGGTGGTAGGGTACTTATTGTGGTGGGTAGTGTGTCTCAAAGGGATAAGTTACTGAAGTTGGAGGTGTTGAATGGGGGTAAGGTGAAATGCCAGGTGCATGGGAGTGCTG
Organism: Umbra pygmaea; assembly: GCA_016801145.1. NCBI lineage: Eukaryota > Metazoa > Chordata > Actinopteri > Esociformes > Umbridae > Umbra > Umbra pygmaea. Next base: position 12,684 of record JACXGM010012145.1, read on the forward strand.
CGAAGGTAAGAGGGGTGATCACGGGTGTTCCGGAGGTTCTTACATGGCGGAGCTTAAAGATGTTGTGTCGGGAGGGGTTTTGCTGGAAGCGAGACAGTTGGGCAGTAAGTTGTTGGGGTTGGTGAAGGTAAGTTCGACGGTGTTGTTGGAGTTTTGAGGGCCGTTGCCGAGTAGGTTGCATGTTGGGTATCTTAGCAGGGTTCCCCTTTGTCCCCTTTACTATTCACTGGCATTGAGCTCCTTTCAGTGGCTTTGTGGGCCTCAACCTCTTTTCAATGTGTTTCACAGGAGGGAGTTGAACATTGGTTGTCATTATATGCTGATGACTTGTTGCTGTATGTTCATAACCCTGCACTCTCTTTATTCTCCATTCTCTCCATTCTGGAGAACATATGTTTCTTTTTCTGGTTACAAGCATAATTTCCAAAAGAATGAGTGCTTCCCAATCAATCCAGCAGTGTTGCAGCTCCAGCAGACATACCTGCCCTTTCAGCTTAGCTGCTCTGTCTTCAAGTAGCTTGGAGTGGATGTAACTCACTCATTGCCTGCTCTCTTCTCAGCTAAATTTGCCACACTTATGAAACATTTGAAGGCTGATTTTCAGAGCTGGGGTAACTTACCTCAGTTACTTATAGGAAAGATCATTGCTGTAAAAATTAATAGTCTGCCCAAATTCCTATATCTTTTTCAGTCAGAACCCATTGTTTTTACCCAAGTATTTATTTAAATCAATCAATCAGGCTGTTACTTCATTCATTTGGGGAGGAAAGGTACCCAGGGTCAGTAAGTCTTTACTTCAGAGATGCAAATTCAGCAGAGTGCTTGCACTTACCAACTTTATTATTAGTGGGCGAGCAATTTTCAGAAGCTCCAATTCTGGTTGCATTCTCCAGATACACCTTGGTGCCACTTAGAAGTCTTGAATGTCTACATCTGTCCCTGTGCTCTACTCTCCAAACGTCCCCTTCTCGCTACACTGGCAATCCTGTAGTACTGTCAACGCTAAAGATCTGGTACCAGTTACAATGTCATTTTAAATTCTCATCTGCATTCACTATTGATAAGAACAGTGTTGGGTAAAGTAGTTTAGACAGTTACATTCCAGCTACTTGCTGAGTTCACAAGTTTTGGGAAGTCCCTAATTAAGACAAAATGATCAGGTGAATGGAGTTCATATCGTAAAAGTAACCTATAAAACAAATAGTAAGAGTACAGAAAATATCAATCATGGTCATCAGTAGGATATGAACTCCATTTACCTGATCATTTTGGTCTTAAGTAAGGACTTCCCAAAACTTGTGAACTCAGCAAGTAACTGGAATGTAACTGTACAAGCTACTTTACCCAACACTGGATAAGAATTACATATTCCCCCTATCCATAGTTGATAATGCCTTCTCTTTATAGAAAATGATAGGTATTTAAGACATCCCATGACCTTAATGAAAATATATTTTTTCTATTGGATTCGGGGGGTATGTGACTTATGGTTCGATAATGTGATTACACTAAAGTACGGTTGGCAGAACTGTGAATCAAACCAGAGCTGTACAGAGATCCGATGAAGTTGCAGGGCGGGCCCAACATCTAGACATAGACGAGCGAGAGAGAAAACACGAAATTAGACACCTCAGAGAAAAAAACTGAGTATGAAGTGGGTACCCGTCAGCGCCAAAATACACAGGTTTTAGACCCTAGTGGTCTAATATCACAGAACGTATCTTCAACTGGTCTCAATCAATCTGGTTTTACTTCATGAAATGTCTAAGGAATACAGCAAACCTACAGGTTGCTATGGGAATTTAAAGAGACATTGGTGAGGCAGTGATCTGTATTCAAACCCATGCTGCAGAAGTAAATGTTCACACGAGGCACACATTGAAGTGGAACTGACAGCATTTTATTAACATGAGATCATATTAGAATATGTTGAAATAGGCAAGGCAAGTTTATATATATAGCACATTTCATACACAATGGCAATTCAAGGTGCTTTACATAAACAGGAAAGCATAAAAATTTATAACAGATTAAAGATAAATACACACCGAGAAATTACATGGTGCCTTTTATAACATTTTCTGACAAGCAATTACATACATATGATCATTTTCAAGGTTCTATAGAATGTAGAGTCAAGCATCACTGAACAACTGCATCAATTCTTTCTGCCAATACTCTACATCAAGTAAAACCTATTTTTAAAGTCTCATAACAAGCTGATTTAGGAGCATACATTTTCTATTATATGTTAACATGTTTTGTGATTGTTGAAATTCTACAAATTGCACCTGTACACATATAGTTTGAATTAAAGTGCTGTTTTAGAAAAAATCTCTTGTGATTGGCAGACAAGGGTGTAGCCTCAGCCATGAGCTGACATCACAGCACAACAACAGAGTACTGAGAGAACATCACCTGGACCAACTGGACAGAAGGGAGCTGTGTACTTTACTGCTTCAAAATGACAACCACCTCTTACCCCCGGTAAACCCAATAACACCGGCTCCTTATCAATGTATTACTAAAGTTAACACACTTAAGATGAACCCCAAGCAGGGAAAACAAGCAGATCATTATTTTCCAGTGTCCAAACAGATTTATTTTAAATGTGCAGACCAGGACACAGATTTATGTAAGTACAGTCATACGTAAATTTTGGGCACCCCTGGAAGAAAATGAATTGTTTTTCTAGGTTTGCCCAATCTTTTGCATACGTTTACTGAACCCATCATGAATTGAGAACAAACAGAGCCTGCACTCAAAACAACTGTCATTACAAAGCACTTATTAGGAACAATCTGTATTTTTCTCTAGATTTGCTTCAATTATAACAAAACTGGTGGAAAGTACGGATACTGTCCTGATAAGGAGAGCTGTAGAAGACTCCATATCTGTCAGCGCTACATTACAGGAACCTGTGCTGCAGAGGTGGACTGTGACAAGTCACATGACTTCTACGAGCCCCACCCACTCAGCACCCTGCAGAAAGGAGGCGTGCCTAGTGGACTAGTGCCATCTATGTTGTCCACCTATCGCAACATCAATGCAATCAGAGACAGAAATGATACAAATGAAACAACACATTGGTAAGAGACAAAGATAGTATAAGCTGTAATCCTACAAACTGACTGTTTCTCCATTTCTCATGCTTTTTTGTGGACTGAAATTAACTGAAATGGTTTTGTTGTATAATTCTGCATTTATCTACTCACACCCAGCAAAAAATACTCTGTTGACCGGATGCAGCAATCCAGTGAATGGGACAAATCTTCCATGCCTGAAACTGGATACAAGGTTCATACTTTTTTTTTACTTTTTCACTCTGTTTTTCAACTGTATTTTGACCTGTATGCATATAAATGTTTTATACATTTTTAAAATGTAAAATTATACTTTAAAACACATTTTCTCTAGCGGGGAACTCTGCAGAGATCCTCAGATGAGCCCAAGAAGATTCTGGATCTTTTCCATCTAAGTATGACTTTCTTGAGTATTAAGAGGGTGCAGAAACGGGTCATGTGGGAGGGTCTTTCAGTGGGAACAGCCCAAACTGTGGCCCTATACAGAATACATTGATTATCACACCGCATTAAATTCTATAGTGTGTGTATATATATATATATATATATACACTCACCTAATGGATTATTAGGAACATCCATTCAATTTCTCCTTAATGCAATGATCTACTCAACCAATCACATGGCAGTTGCTTCAATACATTTAGGGGTGTGGTCCTGTTCAAGACAATCTCCTGAACTCCAAACAGAATGTCAGAAGGGGAAAGAAAGGTGATTTAAGCAATTTTGAGCGTGGCATGGTTGTTGGTGCCAGACGGGCTGGTCTGAGTATTTCACAATCTGCTCAGTTACTGGTATTTTCACGCACAACCATTTCTAGGGTTTACAAAGAATGGTGTGAAAAGGGAAAAACATCCAGTATGCGGCAGTCCTGTGGGCAAAAATGTCTTGTTGATGCTAGAGGTCAGAGGAGAATGGTCCGACTGCTGCAAGCTGATACAAGGGCAACTTTGACTGAAATAACCACTCGTTACAATCGAGGTATGCAGCAATGCATTTGTGAAGCCACAACACGCACAACCTTGAGATGGATGGGCTACAACAGCAGAAGACCCCACCGGGTACCACTCATCTCCACTACAAATAGGAAAAAGAGGCTACAATTTGCCAGAGCACACCAAAATTGGACAGTTGAAGATTGGAAATATGTTGCCTGGTCTCATGAGAATCAATTTCTGTTGAGACATTCAGATGGTAGAGTCAGAATTTGGCGTAAACAGAATGAGAACATGGATCCATCATGCCTTGTTACCACTGTGCAGGCTGGTGGTGGTGGTGTAATGGTTTGGGGGATGTTTTCTTGGCACACTTTAGGCCCCTTAGTGCCAATTGGGCATCATTTAAATGCCACAGCCTACCTAAGCATTGTTTCTGACCATGTCCATCCCTTTATGGCCACCAAAAACAAGGTCACCAATGGGTCTTCCCAATGGACAATGACCCCAAGCATACTTACAAAATGACTTAAGGACAATAAAATCAAGGTATTGGAGTAGCCATCACAAAGTCTCAATCCTGTTTTGTGTGTTTTTGGCACAAGCTACAGGGAACTTTATCTAAAAATATTCACAGTTCTCCTATAGGAAAATTGAGGGAAGAACTGAAAAACTGTGTGCGATCAAGGAGGACTACAAACCTGACTCAGTTCTGTCAGAAACTGACACAAACCTGTCACCATTTCTGTCAGAAGGAATGGGCCAAAATTCACCCAACTCTTGTGGGAATGCCTATAACCGATGGTATTATTGCAGCATTTCACGTTCTTAAAATAAAGTGGTGATCCTAACTGACATTCAACAGGGATTTTTTACTAGGATTGAATGTCAGGAACAACTGAGTTTCAATGTCTTTGGCTAAGGTTAATGTAAACGTCTGACTTCAACTGTATATATATACTGTATACGGTACAGTATTGTTTCTATTATTGTGATTCACTCTTTCTACTTATGGTACTTACAATAGTTTTATTATACAAGGAGCATGTTTGCAACATTAATTCAAAATGAATATTTTGCAATATTAAATCTGTAATCCTTAATGTTATAATGAAGATGAAAGTTTTACACAAAGCTATTTCAGAGCATAATCAAGTAAATGTGTGCAATACTGAACCTTTTAGGTTTGTGTTCCATGGAAAGGAATGATGTTCACTCATGTTCTCACTGACAGAAAACCCACTGTGATAGTTCACAATAATTCCCACATGTAGTACAGTGTTTACAAGGGCCATGTCTTATGTCTGTTACTAGGTCCAGTGATGGCCTGCTAAATGATTATATAATTAGTTAACTATTGCCTGGAAATCTGAAACTGTTGGTTTGCTAGCTGATGTAACTAAATGTTTGTCTTGTTTACAGGAAGGAATGAGATCTGCCTGTTCTTTGTCAAAGGGGATTGCAAACATGGAGGTAATGTTTTAGGAATGTATCATGTTTGGAGCAGTCTATAAGATATATTTAATGTGTTTGCTTTGGCAGAAAACCAGCAAAGCGTTGACCCCTTTGTACTCCAGCAAAAGCTAGGATTTTAGCTTCTTTTACTTGGAAGGTCGTTGTTCAAAGCACAGTTTGAGATTTTTCTCTAGGTTCACATAAATCCATGTTAAACTACATTTCAGAAGCATTGCAGACTAGCACCCTGGTGAAATATTATCACTCATCATCATATCACATCTTTTGACAAATGTATAACTTTCAGATAAATGTCGGAGAGTCCACCATAAAATGCCTTACAAGTGGGAAGTAAAAAAAGGCATGGCTTGGTCACCCCTGATGGAAAATGAAGCAATCGAGAGAGATTTCTGTGACCCTTCTAAGAAGGACAGGTATAGTGATTTCATGCTCAGCTAGCATTAACTTAAATGTACAGTGTAGAGTTTCTCAAAGTGAAAACAGCTGCATTCTCTTGCAGTGTCCAGATTTCAAAACTTGTAGAGCATTTATTTAACAAAGCAGTTGTACTCAAAAGTTTGTATACCCCTGGAGAATTGGTCATAGATGTACCATTCTTTTAAAAACTTTGTTTTGCCTGTTCACTATTGTTTTTTTTATTTCTCATGGGAGTCATATTCAACTGTTGGTCATAACAGAATGGCACAATTATAAAACAAAACATGGCAACTAAGAAAATAAGGAAATTACTCCTGTTCCAAAGTCTGCATACCCTCAGTTCTCAATACAGTTCATTGCCTCATTTAGCATGAGTGACAATGATTTGTGATAGTTGTCTATGAGGCCAGAAGCTGTGAGGTGTGTCAAGGTGTTATTGGGCATATTGTAACAAGGCTTGTTTTTGTGGCACTGGTGCAGTAAAGGCTTTTCTCTGGCAATTCGACCATGCAGCTAATTTTTGTTCAAGTATCATAATTTTGGGCTCCTTGAAACAACCACACCGTCTTTTTCCAGAGCAGCCTATATGTATCCGGAGGTTACCTGTGGGTTTTTCTTTGTATCCCAAACAATTCTTCTGGCAGTTTTGGCTGACATATTTCTTGGTCTACCTGAACTTGGCTTGGTATCAAGAGATCCCAGAATCTTCCACTTCTTAATAAGTGATTGAACAGTACTGACTGGCATTTGCAAGGCTTTGGTTATCTTTTTATATCCATTTCCAAATTTATGCAGTTCTAGTACCTTACTACGCAGGTTTTTGATGGTTCTTTTCTGCTTCCCATGGCTCAGTATATAGCCTGCTCACTGGATCCACGTGAGAGCTAACAAACTCATTTACTATTTATACACAAACACTAATTGCAATTTAAAATGCCACAGGTGTGGAAAATTTACTTTTTATTTACATGTTAACCTGTGTGTGTCACCTTGTGTGTCTGTAATAAGGGCAAACATTCAAGGTTATGTAAACTTTTAATCAGTGCCATTTTGGTGATTTCTGTAATCAGTATGGTTACAAAGGAGCCAAACAACTGTGTGATAATGAATAGCTTCATATGAGCACTATCCTTACATAACAGTCAGAGTTTTTGCATGAACAGTCATATTATCAAAATCAAAGCCGAAATTTCACAATTTCAGCCAGGGTATGCAAACCTATGAGCACGACTGTATTTTAAAAAGCAGTTTAGAAAAGACAATGATTTCTTACACAGTGCTATGGGGTATAAACCATAAGACGTAACCGTCGATGGTAGACTTAAAACCAGCTACGACATGACTAACCGATTGTATATGCTCATATAGACGCCAAAAGTTCATGGGGCATCAAACTTCATTTGAGATAAATGTTTTTTATTCGCTATGTCTTGGATAAACACTTCATTACCCACAATCCTGAACAATCCCACAATCCCACAGTGATGCCTCTGATTGGTGGAACTCCCATAGACTCCCATTCATTTTGGTGTCACTTTGACAGCAAATAAATTTAAATCTGAAGCATTTAAAGATTCTATTTGTCTAAAGAAACACAACAATGTATATTAGGCTCCATTACCTTGTATCTCACATTTTGACCCCGTAGCAGCCGATCTTTGTAAAAATAGGCTAACGATTGTGTCATAACCACGCAACTTTCTGTATAGAGATAGAGTCCATGAAAAGCATTGGAACAAAATATATGCTCCTCCTCCTACGCTCATTGACAACTCCTACTCACACTCTTCGTCTCTGCAAGAGGCAAGATTCTCTTGGCACAGCTACCAGAAGAGTTACAACTTTCAGACAGGTTGCTCACATCACATCTACGTCGTCAAGCTCAGTTTAAGGCTGCAGAGTACGCTCAGCCCAGCCGCGGTCGGTGGATCTTAATTGGGGAGGACGGGCTCGTGTTACGCTCGGGACCGGAGTGAATGGAATGTGCGCTACGCACGAAACCCAGTGTTTTTTCGTTTTGCACACTGGGTTTTGTGCGTTGCCCACCATTCCATTCACTCCGGTCCCGAGCGTAATGTGAGCCCATCCTCCCCAATTAAGATCCACCGATCGCGGCTGGCTCAGCCACCATCGGAAAAGTGCTTCTAATTGACTTCAATGGTCTCCATCGAAGTCTATGGCATTGCTGTGTCCATTTTATGGTTGATATTTTATGGTATATGGTTGAAAACAACCATGCCACGCTCAAAATTGCTTAAATCACCTATCTTTCCCATTCTGACATTCAGTTTGGAGTTCAGGAGATTGTCTAGACCAGGACAACACCCCTAAATGCATTGAAGCAACTACAATGTGATTGGTTGAGTAGATAATTGCATATTATATATAATATATATATAATATTTGGCAGCCCAACCCAGCCTTATTAATTTAGGATTAGGTCTAGGTTTTCCCTAACATTAGGCTGCTTTTGATGGTCAACAATAAAAGCGGAGCCTACTTTGCTTAGATTCACTTAGAGGTATGAAATGTGTGGAAAGGTAAGCCTCACATACAAAATAAAATACACAATATTAAATGTAAAATTCAATACACAATACCTATACAAAACACTATTATTTACACGATTACTACTGAAAGAACTGCTACATTCACTATGTTTTGAGGAAAAGGTATGCAAGGCTGTTGTCAGATTGGAAGTGTTCAAGAGGCTCTTTCGTGGTTGTGTTTTCAACTATATTATTTAGTGGTGCGCAGTGGTTTATGGTATGAGTAGTTTCTTCGGTCGGAAATGAAAATATGCACACGGTCTTGTACCTTTAACTTTTTTTGGATTTTCTGTTTATTTTTTCATTCTAAATTATATGATGTAAGCTTATGAGTCACATCGTAGCTGGTTTGCCTAAGGCATGGTCTAAAACTCTTTATATGCTGATTTCTTCAGATGTCGATTGGAGAAATTAATTAACTTACTTCTGGAACTTAAGCTCTCTCAGAGGAGGGGCGGGACTGTTTAGGTCTATAGCCCTTGGGGTGAAGAGGTCGCTTTGACCACAATGCACCCAAGCTACATTCAGGCCTGCACTGTTTATTTGTTTAAAGTTTAGTAGCTGGCTTTAGACAATTAGTTTTTTTTGGTGTGGATACTTAAAGGGAAAGAAGTATAAAGTATACATTTTAAGTGTTGTAAATGGAATACATTGACCCTAAATATTTAATTTAAAATCCTAATATTTTGTGATATTTAGAGTTTAATATTGTTTCGTTCGAATGTTCGTTCATTTATTAATTCATACAGTAGGCTAGGCTAGTGTCGTAGGGTCACAGAGCATTTTCTTGAAGAGGAATGTAGGGCAGAATTTACGTATAAATAAATGGAACATTTTTATGATGTAGGCCGAAAATGATCTTCCCCTCTTTGAAAGACCAGCAGCCGCCACTGTTCTACACATACTGTATAACCTTTTATTTTTGTCAAAATCTGAATCAGGTCAAATATACAAAAAGTTTAAAACATTGAAATATTCCTTTTTCATTCCAGTGAGGGATCCATGCGTGTGCGTTTCGACTCCATGACCTGCAGATTAGATAAAGTTCGGCGACTGTCCACCGTCTCCTCTGTGCTCCAGCCCACATTCCTCCTTACCACAGAGTGGGCCTGGTTCTGGGAGAACGAGTACGGCCAATGGGTGAAGTACGCATCCATCGTAAGTAAAACAACCAGGGCTGCACTTTCTGGGATACCATGAGGGGGACATTAATTATCAGGTAGAACAGAAATGCAGCTGGGTACGGACCTTGTAGGGTATGAGTTTAATGCCTATGCTATATGATTTCTTTCCATTTCTGGTATGCAAAAGATGACAATTTTGTTCACTATTGAATTAGTGTTTCTCTGTAAATGTCAGAAAGAGATGCACAGGTTGTCATCCATCACCAGTGAAGACCTTGAGAAAAAATACCAGGAGGATTCAAGTGCTGTGGTGAAGTTCACTGCAGGCCAGCAGTCTTATGAGCTGAGTTTCAGAGGTAAAGCAAAGCTCTGGTAAAAAAAGAGCTAATTTATATGCTCTAATAATGATGAGAGATTTACTTCATTTATCAAAGTTAGATAAAGAGGCTACGCTTATGGTCTTGAACACAAACATTGATATTAGACAATATTGATAACACACCCTCACATTTACACCGCGTTCCAAATAATTATACATATGTCATAATCATTAAATATTTCATTTTTTAATCATACTCATGGATGGTATTGTGTCTCCGGGCTCTTTGGATCAATTAAATCAATCTCAGACACCTTGTAACAGCTTGGTATTGGGGTGCCAGACAGGTTAGAACCTGCCAGAGAGCTTTGTTAAACCTCTCCTTTTTATTTTATTTGTCAGCCTATTACAAAGGACATATCTAAGTGGTTGCATCTTGATACACCCTTAAAACAATAAACAATGAACAAACACAAATAAGTAATCAAAACCAATATGGGGTTGTCGTTGCTTTTAAGAGTTGTTATTTCTTTTTCAAGAAGCAACAAAATAATTCATCAATACCCTTCCCTACATGCAACAAGTACATCATCATACATTAAACAGGACATCATTATTCATATTGTCATACCACTACACTCCTTAGAACACAACACAATTATTTTCCAACCACCAACACAGAACATAATATAATCAGATGTTCTATGCAAACCAAATGTCCCCTGTTAATTCATTGAGGTTCTCCTTTTTAGATGTTGTCATTTAAGTTCAGTATTGTTTATCAGGTTATCAGGACACTAACACCCCATATAAAGTCAGTTTGATCCTACCATGCATGGATTGCCCTCTGGCTCATCAGCATTACAGCCATGACTCCAAATAGAAATAACTTGCAACTTGGTAGTTCCCATTGTCTGTTGCGTCGATCGTCCTGTACTGTATCTTAATCCAAAAACAACATTATTACTGACAAATATTACTGACAAAAAGATGAAAACCATTAAACACTGACTAGGGTTAACTGTTTGTTTGGAGACAGTATCTTCCTTAATGACAACAAAAAATCACCTGGTGGACCAATCTTCTTCTTCTTCTTTGGGGTTATATGGCGGATCGCAACCAATTTTTCTAAAGGTGCATACACCGCCACCAACAGCACCGGAGAGCGAGGCCGGACACGGCCCACCCACGTCACCACCACCCCAACACTCCACGATCCCAGAGAACACCCCCCCCACCCCCCCCCCACCCACTACCTACCCTCCCCCGCCCCTTTCCCCTTCATAAGCTCGTGCACCATTTCCCCCGTGACATCAGTGACACCCATAAAATCCCTAGCTGCACCCACCACAACATCAATCCTTGCATTCCGTCCCTTAACCTGGCTACACACATTCACCACACTACACAAGAACGCCAAAAACTCCACTCTCCCCACCACCAACGAATCCTTACCCACCACACACTCATGCTTACACTTCTCAGACAACTCCATACTACGAA